>JAKSZP010009452.1:0-124437 GCA_022478985.1 Massospora cicadina | reverse complement strand
GTTCAGGATATTAATTACCAAGCATGTTATCTTCAGAATTTAAAACAGATCAAACACCAGGCGTTATTATAGGAGGGACATAATAAATTCTCACTGGGGAAATATTATTTTTATGCTACCTATTGTAGCATCAATTGATCAATAGAATTGTTAATCATCTTGATGGTGGGAATTTTGTTAACACTCTTAAACATAACTTTGATAAGTTGACCTAACATAAGACTCAACAGACCCTTGACAAACTTTTTTGGTGTTTTATATAACCTAAGATGTTCTCCTAAATGAGTGTTTTTTTCTTGGCAGGTACCAGACTGGCACTGTATCTTCTTCTTTGTTCTTTAGATCTTAGGCTGGTTAATGGCAATATCTTCATTTAACTCAAATTAAGTGGAAAATCAAGGATAAATTTAAATTTTTGTGAGTTAAAAAATACTTAATTATAGTAAAATTCAATTATTTTTATGCTCCTGGTGTAGTTTCATATATGAAATCTATGTATAAAAAAAATTGGGAATTTAGTTTGACACTTATGTAGGGACTTCATGAACCCCTAGTGAGTATATTCTTGATTTCCACCTTGGGGCAGCATTATCTTTCACAATGCTTTAATTTGTGAGCTCTGTCTCACAGTAGAATTCCCTAAACCAGTCAGGTCAGCATCCCCTTGCTCAATACCTGCTTCTGGATCTTGGGTATCAGTAACTCTTCTGTTAATTAATTTGTTGCCTAAATTAGTAATATTCTGATATTCTTGTTATTCAGTAGATGCTGCTAATTCAATGCACCTCGCTTCAGGGTTTCAATTAACTCTCAAAATGGCTGACTTCCTTTCCAGGTCATATTATAATGGAGGTTTTAGTTACTTCTGTCAGAGTAATTCAGCTTATCATATCTTTGTCAGCAGACAATTGTGTACTTTTAGCTCAAAGTTATAAAGAGGGGCAGTTTCATTATCTTTGGCAACAGCATCGTTGTCTTCATACTGTAAATCCTCTTTTGGTTGGTATCAGATTATTGTTCAAGATGTCATCATAATTGACTAGTAGATATTTTGGTATGTCTTCTTTTATAAAAGGGGGTTGATTTCCCTTTCCGTAACTCAATATTGAATACCTAAACATTGAGGTTTTTTATGAGGTAAGATACCTTCCAGAGGGCGAGAAATTTTTTTTTATACATGTGGTACTTCCACAGCATTTCCCCTTCCAAGATGAGACTGAGGGAAGAACCCAAGATGCCAGACAATACTCTGTTAACACAATATTGATTTAATCATCTCTTATTAACCCTTTCAATGATTTTATGCATATATTCGTCCAAAAAATGGGGGTTTATGTAAATATAAAGCGCATATATGCTTTCAATAGATTAGGATCTATACATTGAAATGCATATATGCGTCCTAAAAATGAGAGTAATTAATCTGGATATGCATATATGCGTCAAAGAAATAAAAATTATTTTATTCCAAAATCTACTAGATACTTATGTTACAGACAAGGACCAAAAGCACAAAAAGTGTAAACTTTAACTGAAAATTATTTTTTGCTAATTTAAATGCCAAAAATAAAGGTTTTCTTTGTAATTCAGTGAAAGGATTATATACTTGGCTCATTTCATGCCTAGGATCATCTCAGGGCCAGTACAAAGGCTTGCAACCTATCAATCTGACCTCCCTGTACATGGTAGAATAGGATTTTCTCCTCTAAACTGAACTCTGGTAACTTGGTACATCTTTGACTCTCGCGTTGAATTTTGAGGATAATTGCTTCAATGTTCTTATATGCTTCTAATTAAATCTTAATAATTCTAAGGTCAACACTTACTGATAACTCCCAGGTGGTAAGATTTTGCAATCTGTGGAGATGACAGGTGCCAGCAAGGTAGGTAGCGCTGCTTTTTGCCCATACTGGGTTTTAAACGGAGACATGCCAATCATCTGTTGGTGGCTAAATCAGTATGATAACAGCGCAAAATGGTATCATTTAGTCACACTTTGGCTTTTAGCTCAGTGCCATCTTCATCAATATTCTTTTTTTTAGTATTAGATGGTCTTCATCAATATTCTTCACAATGTTCCATTTACAAGTTCCACACTTCTGTTAGGATGGAGCATAGTGATTATGAACTTATGTCTCACTCCAACTAGATCCTTATGTTTTTTTTCAAAATTATAGATAAAGTTCTTCCAGTTGTCTGATAGCAGAACCTGAGGGCATCCATGCCTTGCTATCGCTTGGTTGTACAGGAATCTCATGGTTGATTCTGCATACAAGTCTTGACTACTGATGCTTTTATTCAATTTGTAGAATGGGCGATAGCTACACTGACAAACTTAGATCTACTTGAAGAGGTAGGCAAAAGTCCTATCATGTCAATGGATATAATGGAATAATGCTGTTGGCGAGATTGGCTGGAACAAAAAGTACCTCTCTAGAGATCTAATAGCTTGTGCAGGATACACAGAGCTCTAAGGGATAATTTACTTCGTCTGACATTGACTTCCAATAGAATAATTCTCTTAGATATGTTAATGTCTTCTTGATTTGTCCATGTCCAACATGCTTGTGTGCTTTAATTACCAGTTCCATTCAATTGATAGGTCAGATTTATGAGTACAACTTGTTCTTAATCTTCTGAGAGTTCCCACAGATATTCCAGGTATCTCAGGAACATGTTCTAATGATAATTTTCACTTCATCAGTTTCATCTTGCCATTCCTCCTCCAGTAATCAGATCATATTGTAAAGACAATTGCTCTCATGCGCTTGGAGATAAAAAAATGGTAATCACAACAGTTCGTTGTTGTTGAGGCGCTTGCTTCATGCTCTGTGTATTATCTCAAAATCAATAACTTAGGGTTTACTGCCCATTGGGAAAGGCGACCATCTGAGTCTTTCATGTTGCGCAACCAGTAGAACAATGCATGATATGTTATTGCTTTAATATGTATTCTGTACAAGTAGGGACAAAAGTGTTTCATTGCTCTTATCATTGCCAAGAACTCTCTTCCAACACAGTCTAAATCTTGTAAAGCTCTGAAAAAGACTTTGGAATAGTACTCTTGGGGGTGGTCTATCCCTTATTCATCCAAATGGGTGAGTATTGCTCTAATCCCAATGTCACTAGTGTCAGTGTACAGCTAAAACGTCTTATAGAAGTATTATTAAGCTAGTATGGTGCCTCTACCAAACTAGATTTCAATTCCTAAAAGGACTTCTTTTGTCCAGGTCCTATTCAAACTTGGTTTCCTTGGTTAACAAGTAGGTGAGCGGCGCAGCCAAGTCCACAAAATGGAGGATAAAATGTCTATATTACCTCAACATTTCAAGGAATACTTAGAAGTTGCACATGCTCTGAGTCTTTTTCATTGCCATTGTTGCAATTGGCGCTTAGGCTTTGATATAAAACTGCACAGGTTAGTAATTTTGTATAATATAAATAGGGGAATGTATGTAGACAGCAGCCCTACAATAAAATAGTAAATTTTTTGCTGATGGTTCTATTTAGGCATCTTGAACAAGCTTGTTGAAAGAAAAGATCTACAACTTTACATTCCCAACATTATAAACTACATATAGAGTACCAAACAGTGCATAGTTATACTGGAAAATGATAGAAATCATTGGCTTGGATTGTTTGGGGACAACCCTTGATGATTTGTTTTATGCCAGTGGATCCAGGAAGAGAATAAAATAAATAAATAAGGAATTTGATTTACAACGCCATAAATTCTTGAAAACTAATTAGAAAGTGATTTAGAAGAAATTGCAGGTGTGGTAATAAGATTTTTATTCTCAATAGGTATTATATAAAATTGAGGGCATGTGAGCAAGTCAATCCGCTTTAACTTAATTTGACAGGTAGGCAACAATGGTGAGACAATCCGTCGTAATTTGATTTAACTGATTAACCTTAGCTTCATGACCCTATGAATTGAAGCCTTAGTCTAAGATACAAAGATAAATAGAAAAATTATCTAAATTGTTGGTCAGACAAAACTTTAACATTTTCTCCAATTGACCAAACATTCCTGTATAGAAAATGAGCGGGGCTAGATGGTTACTATAAAGGATGATGCCACTAGGACAGCCAAAACATGCACATAAGCAATTATCTATTGCTTTTAAATGTGCACTGAGTAAGAGTAGGTGTTTTAAAAAGACACCTTGGTTTCTTCCTGGTGAGGATAAACAGCACCAGAAGAAAAATGGGATCTTTTGGATCAGCGGATTGGTGTGAGATCTACCATACAACCCTTTAGTAAGTTGCAAAGTAATATCTGTTCTAATGAGAGCCTGATACTCTGGTTAAATAGCACACTTTATTCCAGCGTGAAATAAGAGATTATTGGACTTTACAATCTGTTGAGGTAATTTAAGGTGTTTGTCCACCTTTACAATATGATAAAGGCAGTATTCCCTCACTAGACTCAACCTATACAGTTAAAAAAAGGTTGCAATGTGGACTCAAGATGAGCAACAGATTCAGCCTCTACTGGAACTGGAAGCTGCATAGGCACAGTATGCACGTTGTCAACTAGGTCCCAATCCAAATTTAAATGAAAGATATGCCATATCTTCATATAGCGTCAGCAACGCAATTACAGTGGGATTAATTGAGCGCTTGATAACTTTGCCCAACAGGCCAAGTTCATCATCAGAGTCCTCTTAGTTATAATACAGGGGGACATGTTGTTCTACTACCTCCAAAGTATTGTCCTCAAATTTAGCTTTCAACCCATATTCCTCTAAAAAGGGCACCAATAAGTAACTTATAACTCTCATGAGATAAAATAATAGTTGGAGCAGAAAACGCTTTTTGTGACATATACCAACAGCAAGGAGCTATATGCTCCCAGAGAGGTAGTGGCGTTAGGTCCCGTGATGCCATATTCTTTGCAGTGGTCAATATTGGGTTCAGTATTCAATTTCTTAAGTAACTCTGAAGAAAAAATGTTGATAGTGGCTCCACAGTCCACTATTGCCTGAACTGGTATATTGTATGCACTAATATCAATGTAAGGTCCCTCAGCATGATTATCTATGCCAGTAAGCAAGTGAATGTCAAGCTATCTGCTTGACTTGAAAAATTTACATAAAACAGTATTCTCATAGGTCTGCAGAGACATGGCAAACTCAGCTGTGTTATTAATAGGGGATGTTTCCCCAACAAGGGTGCATTCCATTATGATTAGGTTGTTAGTTGGGTTTACTGAACATTCAGTGAATGAATAATATCCTAGTTCTACTCCACCTGAAATTTTCCCAATCCTTGTTGATGGTCAAATTAATTAAATAAACACTTGACTCTTTTTCAAGGGTTTAGTATTAGAAGCGGTGAAAGTAAGGGTTCAGCTCCAGAGGTAACCTACCATTTAATAGTAATGTTGGTATTAGAAATAGAAAAGGTAAAATGGCTTGATACAATTCTATGTGGGGCTCGCAGGTGTGGTGGAAAACAATCTGAGCATCATAATGACTCAGAACTTGATCCCCATACAACACTTGAGCCTCCTAATAAAACCATTTACAAAGGCTAAAACTTCCTCACCAACTAAAAACTTAAAGGATAGGAAGGCGGTTTCCATCATACCATCCATTCCACTCCGCAAAGCTCATCAAATAATAATGTTTTTAGCATCAAGGCAATACATGCTGACTTTAGTTATTCTTGCTAAAACTAACTCTTGATTATAGGGATCCAGTAAATTCATCATTGTGGCCAGTTTAGCATGGTCTTTGATATTTCCCATCATTATTTCAAATAAATGTACAATGGTATGGTTATTTCCATGCCTATTGAACTTTTGTATATCATGGGTTTGCACAAGACAGTTTTCCAATCACTGAAACTAAGGGAATCCATCTTGTGCAGCGGGTGCATGGCAATTTTCAACTTTTGAATTTATTATTAGATCATTTGTCAGTTTTGGTTCTATCTATTTAAATTCAATTTAGTTTCTGGTCATTCTGTGATGCTAGTATCAAAAATCTTCCACGCCTAAATTACTTTTATAAATTTAACTTTGAGGTTTTCTTTACCACCTGCAGGTAGCAGCGTCCAAATCCCAGTTTGGAGTACTAAATGGTACATTTAATGTTGGGCTACCAATAATAAACTTGCTTACTTTCTTAAGTATAAATATTTTAATTTTATTCGCTGAAGGTTAAATTTATTTAGAAGTTTAATTAAGGAAGAAACTTCATCAAAGCCTTGGATTACTAAGTAAAATGTAAGTTACTCAAGAGACCCTGAAGGCGATGAGATCATATATTGGCCTCATACCTCAGTCAAGTGGGACACCTGAGCCAGCAGAACAGAGCTGAGTTTTAAGCTGCGTTGGAGAGGGAATAACTCCTTTAAATTAGTGAGCTTATCTAGAATGTCATTAGATTGAGAAAACTCTCTCTTGGGTGTGTGGTTAGTTTAACAATGAAACGTTCAGGAACTTGGGGTATTCTAAGCGTTACATCACTCCATGCTCAATTTTACTAAGATGGGGGAAGGTTATTGTCCCAAGTATACCCAACTCTTTCAACTATTCCACCGGTTTCATCTCCATACATTGGGGTAGGGGGAGGTTGGGGGATGCTAATTAGACTGCTGGCAGTTGAGGCCTCTTGCACCTACCAAGAGATCTCTAAGGGAATCATTGACAGTTTTTGTAGCCCTTAAATTTCTAGTTAGTTTTTTGCTGCCTTTTAATAAAAAGGTTACACATAGTTTGTGGGGCCATGAATTTCATCCACGCTTGAAGAGCCAAAGGGTATTTTTTTAGTGTGGGGTAATGTAACAATGGTTTCACATAAGACGGTTTCCCAATTGAAGGAACCATAAGAATTTCATTTCATGCAATGTATGCATAAAGATTTTTATTTTCAATTTTAAGAGTCAAATTGATCATTAGTTTTGGTTTAATTTATTTAAATTTGATTTAGTTTCTAGCCAGCCATCAACTCTGGGATTAAAGGGCTTCCACTCCTAAATTATTTTTTATAAATATAATATTTAGGTTCTCTTAATACCTTGCAGGTAGCAGCGCCCAAACCCTAGTTTAAAGTTATAAATGGATACACTCAATGCCGCACTACCACAATAAACTTACCTATTTTCTTGGATATATCAATTTTAAATTTTATTCACAGAAAATTGTGTTTATTTATTAGTGTGATTAGTGAAAGATACTCCTTCCAACGCCTTGGTTTAATGAGTAGAATGTAGGTTACTCAAGAGGACCTGACAGCAATGAGATCATATTGGGCCCCATACTTTAGTTTAGTGGGGCACTAGAGTCAGCAGAGCAATACTGAGTTTTTCAAGCTGTGTTCAGAGAGTGAACAAACCTTTTAAGTTGGTGAACTTACTTATATATCACCATTAGATTGAGGAAACTCTCTTTTAGCATGTGTTTGGTTTACTAATGCAACGTTTAGGAACTTGAGGTATTTGAGCACTAAACCTTGGGCAGGTTGACTGGATTATCTGAAGATGAGTAAGCTGGAGTAACTTGAGGGTTGAAATTAATTGAAGTGGCAGCCTCCGTGGTAGGGTTGACAGTAGCAGTCAATAAAGGAACAGCAGTTGATACATTAGGCATAGTAACAACAACTTCCTCCCTAGGATCATCTAATTGGGTCTGACGAATTAACTAGGAAATTTGCTGGTCTACGCTTACACATAGCACACTTATAATCTTGGTGAAGTTGCTTCAATACACTAGTAAAATGTTTTCATTCCACCATAAACTTTTTTAACCTTCTCCTGCTTTTGGATAGCCTTAACCAAACAAGAATATGAACCCTTAGTTTCCTACCCTTGATATTGGACCAGGCGCCATAAAATTTTCAACTCCTGGTAGATTTTGGTTAAAGAAGGAATTGCTTCTTCTGTTGGTTCACTTAGAAATAACGTTTCAGCCTATTGGGCTGTGATGCTAGTACTCAGCTGAGTAACATCAAAATCCAGTTCATTAAAAAAAAAATGGCGGGTAACCTGACAATAACCATCAGAGTATGCCATTGTAGTGTGTTTTATAAGATAAAACAGGGTCCCAAAAGTGCCCCTGTAGTGAGCACCAAAGGATGCAAACAGCGCTTAGGCGTTGATATACAACTGCACAGAACAGTACTTTTGTACAAGTTAAAAAAATTATGAGGACAGTACCCTACAATAAAATAGTGAATATTTTTTGTCAATGGTTTTATTTAGCATCTTGAACAAGCTAGGTGAAATATAAGATCCCCTACATTTTTCCATTCCCAACTTAATAAATTATATGGTAGAATATCAAGCATCAATTATTTATTCTGGAAAATGGTAGAAATTATTGGATTGGACTTTTTGGGGGCAACCCTTGATGATTGTTTTTACACTAATGGGGAAAAGAAGAAAATATAATATTTAAATGAGACTTCAATTTATAATGCTATAAAGTCTCCTAAATTAATTTAGGAAGTGATTTGGGGGAAATTTCTGGTGAGGTAGTAAGAATTTGATTGTGGTAGCTATTATATAAAAGTGTGGGCGCGTGGGCAAGTCAATCCGCTGTAACTTAAATTGACAGGTAAGCAGCAATGGCGAGTCAATCCTCTGTAACTTAAATAACTAATTAATCTCAACGTGAAGACTTAAGGAATAGAACCCTTTATTTAAGATACAAAGTTAAATAAAAGAATTGAATGCCTGGTAACACCAAAGCATAACATCCAAAAATGGCTTTTATCTTTTCTTCCTAGGGCTTGATTCCTTTTTTATTGATCTCATGTCTTAGGAACTCCTTACCTCTTCAGGTAGGTACAATTTCTTAGTTTGAGCTTATAGATTTGTCTCTTAGTTGGGTAAACACTTCTCGTAAATGTTGGAGGTGCTCTTGGAAAGTGAGACTAAATACTGGTATGTCATCCAAATAGTTGAGAACACTTGTCAACTTGAGATCCTCAAAGATTTAGTCCATCACTCTTTGGAAGGTGGCAGGGGCGCTGCACAGCCCCTGCATCATCCTTGTAGGTTTAAAAAATCTCAGAATTCTGATCAAATAACACCTCTCCTGATCTTCAGGTGAGAGCATGTTCTTTCAATAGCCACTGGCCAGGTCCATAGCCAAGTAAAACTTTGATCTTCTAAGCACTCAAGCGCGTAATCTATTTGAGGGAGTAGGTACAAATTCTTCTTGGTGCCTTGTTTAACCAGCATTAGTCCATAACCACTTGGTTTGTTCTGTCCTTCTTTCACACTAATAGCAGCAGCGAAACCCACAGGCTTTAAACGGTCTGATTAAGCTGGCTTACTGAGAGTTGACTTAGCACTTTAGAAGTTACTCTGATTTCTGCTTTTAAACAGCTGTACAGTTTCTACTATAATTTAAAAAAACTGGTGTCCATCCTGTGCGCCTCTTCTAAACAATCCATAGTCATTTGGTTCAGCGCTGAAGATGTCATTAAACTCATCCAGGCGCAGATCAGATGCCTTCTGCTCCTTGTCAATCACATCCCCAATTCTAGTTTATAACACCCCAAACATGTACTAATTTAATGGCGTTACAGCTTGTCAATCTGGCTTGGGCGTCGATTTTCCCTTTTCAAAATAGGTAGGCTAGGCAGTAATGTTCATCAATTCTTCAGTCATTCTCCAGTTTTTGAATCAAAGAAACCATACAGTATCCTTGACTCCTGTTCCCTGATCCCATTGCAAATTTACACTTCAAGTATGAAGTTTGGTGGTATCTTCACGCTGATTGATATTAGCTTCTGACGTTGCTCATCAGTTTTAATTTCCCTGGCCTCAATGGCGCTCAGTGGCAGGCTTTCTCTGAGCTAACCATAAAAGGTAGTTTTTAACGCCCTTCTCCTCATGGTGTAGTGGGTTGAGTATATTGACTGATCAGTCTCCACCAAGAAGGTCCTCTGCTTGTGCGACTTGGCAACTTCATCCTTGAATACCAGCGGCAGTTGGTAGCTGAATATGTTCATGGTACTGGTGATGAAGCAAATCTTAGCACCAAACTCAAGTAGGAACTGGGTGCTAATTAGAGAAATCGTAATGGTCATTATCAAGAACACTGCTGGAGCTATCAGAACCATGCACCCAAAATGTAGCGACAATGCTGGATATGCTCCCAAGGCGCGTGTGACATATGGTCCAGCTGTCCAGTAATTGACATTGTAGTCAATCTCTGTCATAAGCCGCTTTTTCATCAACTTGAAGGATATGATAATTCTCAACATAACATTTCACATCTGTTGATGAAGTTTTAATATTGGCCTAAAGCGGAAAGTTAGTGGAGAGATTAAAAAACGAAAAGATGGAGCAAATATAGACTACTTTTTTTTGGTTCAAAAGCATTAATATCTATAATGCATGTGGTGACATGGTGCCTCAGGTGTCCTCATGGCCTCATAAGATCAGGATCTTTTACTGCTTTCTAGATCAACCTCCTGGTCAGCGCCTTCATTGTACTGCATTGTCCTCATGACTGCAGCAGTGGGGGTGGCGCCTCTCATGATTTGGGAATCGAGAATGAGATTCCTGAAGGTCTTTCCATAGATTTTTATATGCGTGATGCTTCCTTATTAAATCTGGTCATGGCGTATTCAAGGTTAGGTTCTGTTTGCGCAGGTTCAAGAGTTGATCAGTTGAGGTTTGATTCAAAGAGCAGGGATTTCTACTCGCTTGCCATCTAAAATTCTGACACCCACATTGCTAACATTAGTGTAATTGTGGAAGGGCTTTGTGAGGTCCAGTTATACCATAATTGGGTCTTCCATCAATTTCTTATTGAGTTGTTTGAAGGCATCTTCTTGCTCTTGTTCCTAACTGAACATTACATTTTGTTCATCAAGTACCTGAGAGGCTTAATGATGTCCGCAAATTTGGCATCAATTGGTAGTATTTTTCTATCAGACCTAAGAGCACTAACATCTCCCATAGATTCGAGAGAAACTCATCCTAGCAATATCTTTGACCTTCCCTTGATGGGGCTTGATTCCTCTTTTAGGTTCAATTCATGGCTGAGAAATTCTAACTGAATCCTTAAAATAAGCTCTTTCTTTTCTTCTATTTGTGGTTGTTTTCTCCAGTCATTTAAAAACTTCCTCTAATCGTGCCAGATGATCCTTGAAGGTCTTTTTGAACAAAATGATGTTGTCTAAGTAAAAAAATACACTTGATCTCTTAAGATCTCCCAAAATTGATCCATTACTCACTTAAACATAGCTGGGGCGTTGCACAATCCCTATAACATATGTGTAGGCTCATTTATCTAAAAGCGTTATCAACGCACACTTCTCCTGGTCTTCTAGTTACAGCTCTGTTGGCCAATATCCACTTATCAGGTCCATTCTGATAAAGCACTGCCTCTAAATCATTTCAAAGCATCGTTGATGTGTAGTGAATGGTATAAATCTTTCTTAGATAGATATTTAGTCTTATGTGATCCATGAATTTTCAGTGGGTTCCAATATTCATCTACACTAGTAAGAGGGCAACGCCCAGAGACTCTTGGAGGGTGTTTCAGGCCAACATCCATAAGCTATTTCAATTCTATTACAATTAATTCTTCTTTGCTCTTGAATCAGTGGTAAGGTTTCAATTAAAATGTTAGGGCACTCTTAGTGCTAATCTTGTGAACTCTTCCCTTGAAAAATCCATAAACTTTAGATAACAATTATTTAAAGTCTGAATACTGATACAATAATTTTTATATTCACGTTCTTCTTTTGTAGTTGTCTCATTCATCCCAATCTTAATAAAGCTGACAATGGTGTGAAATTATTCAAAATCCATGTAGCAATACATCTTTTCTTTGGCAATGATTTTACCCTTCTTAATTTGGAAAGGGTGCTTTATAATATCTCTGAGCATGGCTTTGACTTCTCCTTGGTATGTTTAATCATATAATTCAGGCATCACTATAGGTTCCTGATCTTTAATTCCTTTAGGAAGTAGTTCTTAAGTATCTTCTATTGAATTATATAAATACTGATGTTGACCTAAACAACCTTCTGTTATTGGAGTGCATTTACATCTTCTCATTAGCATATAAGATAAAACCAGCCTCTGCTTCTAATGTCAGTGGTAGCTGCTTTGTTCTCTTCATCTTCAAGGTATAATAGACTAGGTAAATAAAATTTTTATTTATAACTAGAAATACATGATTCTTTTGATTCTTCTTCTCTTTTTCTTGAAAAATGTGACATCTAGTAATAAATTAGGCTAACAAACTCTGATTTAAATTAATAATTTATATAAACTCAGCTACTTCATTTCTATGAGAAATTCAAAGTGGTCTTTCTAAAGTACCTTGGGAAGAGAAGACAAGATAATGAATAAAAATTGCAAGAATAACTATAAATATGCTTGATCTTTCTTTCACTTTGATACCCAAATTGAAGCCAAATTCAGATTTTTTAAAAAAATACAAAAAAACAACCGCTCAATCGAGCTAAAACTTACCAATATTGATGCAATTGATGCCTGTTGCCCCAGCTTGGGGTGGTGATTTGCCGCCATCTGGCATCTTTTGGCCACTGACAAAGCATGCCCAGGCTAGCTCTGCTAGCCCTCCCAATGCTACTGGGCGTTATGTCCCCCCTTGGGACTTGGCCCACCACCTCACCAGCTCTCAGGTGGTGCTCCCATGGAGCACTTTGTATTTTGGCCTCCAGGTCAAATATGGGGACCTTTTCCCATACGCAAGCATGGCCATCATCGAGATGGACATGGCAGTTTTCAAACACACCAGCTTTATTGACTTCTGCCCCTTTAAGGGGTATTTCAACCTCAGCTTCCACTCAGAAGCCAATGCAGCAGCAGCAGCCAAGCTGCCATTTTTCTAAAAAAATTCCTTTGCCCACTGTTCACATCTGGCTCCCAGATGAGGCCACTTTAGTGGTCCAGTTCGCCAGGTTGCCCTCTTTCCTTTCCCCCAAACGCCTCTGCCATGAGCTCACGGAGGGTTTGGCCATTTATGGCGCAGACCCCGTGTTGCAGTTTGTGGTTCCCAATGGGGCGGACCAGTTGGCAGGACCTCATGCCTTTGCAACGATCTGCTCATTTCATCATGACTCTCACCTCACAATTCCCCCCCGCACTGTGATCAGATCTGCCCCTGATCACCTATTCTGGGCATGCGTCAAAAACAGCTGCTCCATTTGCCCCTTGTGCTTCAAGCTTGACCACTCAAAGTGCAAGTTCCCCACAGTTGCCACTTCTGCTGCATCCACCGCTCAGGGCTCAGGTGCCACCCTGACAGCTGCCTCGCCCCAATTTTTGAATGGGGCTCAATCCTCCCACCCCCAACATTGGGGAATTCTGGTGCTGCTTCAAAAGCAGCAGCCAATCAAAATCTATGAAAATTTATTTATTTTGAAAAATTGACCGGATTAAGGAATCCTGAGTTGATGACTGAATCAGTTTCAGCTGAGCTGCCATGGTTGACAGCATGTGGCCAATCAGCTCCAGCCACAGCCCCAATTCCTTTGTCTGGCCCAGCGCTGACTGAATCTAATCCATTTGAGGCTCTCAAATGGATTGAGGAGGATGGATGGCTGTGCCATGTGAAGCCTGATTTTGCTTTGGAGGAGTTCTTTGTTGAACCTCCCAAATCGTGTTCCCACCATTTTCATCCAAAAAACGGGTTTCCTGTTTTATAAAAATATTAAAAATATGGCAGTACTGGCTGCAGATGCCCCGGCCAACGCCCTCCTCCACCAGCAACTCCATGGGGCAATGGAGCCCCTTGTCAAGGGTATTCCTATTGCAATTTTCCTCATGATTTTGAGGAAGATGCAAAGAATGAAATTGAGGAGCTTGCTTTTGGTGTGAGCTATGCTTGCATTGATGCAGCAAAAACTTCTCTTTTTGACCCCAATTATCCCCAAACCCAACGGTGCATCAAGTCATTTACTTGTGTGCCAGCTCTCATCAATTTTGCTGAGCATCAACTTGCTCAATATGTTGAGGCGATGGACACCGCTGGCCTCATTAAAAAAGAAAACCCCCAACTATACCTCCTTATGCCCCATGTCGCTGATGCTCCCACCCCAATGCTGTCCGCCATGGTCCACCAGCTAAAGCGGGCGCCAGACAAAATTTTCCCCAAAGCCTCCTCACCATCTAGTATAGCTTCCTAGGCTGATAACCTAGGGGCTATATTAAGAATTTTCTAATCTATGATAATCCCTTTGTTTGGCCCATTTGCAAATAAAGATGCATGGCGGCTCCCCCTTTTGGGTTGGGCACCACTAGTACTAAAAAAACTATAAATATGCTTCTAATTCTTTATTTGACTCAATCCCAGCAGTATGAACTTGGATTAATAATTGATGTCCTATACAAATTTCAATCTTTTCATAAGCTTAAAATACATTATGTTGACAGGAGCGCTTTTATTCATTACTGATGCTTTTTGACTTTGTATATGATAAATTTTACTTTTGTAATAAATTTTATAGTACTCATGCCCGCAGTAAGGATAGCACTTACTGTTTGATTGAATCCTCCGATTCTTGGGGAATTCAGGACTCCTTTCATGCCTTGTGTGAATCATGGTCTGCAGTTTCAATCTTCTTTATAGTAGTTTCCACTTAATTCTCACCATATAATATACTTTTTACAATCTAATGGGTATAGAAGCTTAGCCCAGTAAGACTTTTCTAAGGGCCCAAAATTGCTTGATTTAGTCTTAGGTAGACAGGAAAAATCACTTCATTTAAGGCATTGATCATATAGTATCATGACTCAACTTGTGAACCAGGTTCTTCTTCATCAATCTCTGTTAGTATTGTGTGCAACTCAATTGACTGATCCCGCGTTCTCCTATTTAAGTCCTTTTTCTTCTATTACTTTAGCTTTAGAAAATTCCTCTAAGAGTGCCCTCCTTGCTGTCAGTTGTTACATCTAAACTCTGTCAAAATTAGATTATCTATGCAATTGGTTAGTAGCCTTCTCCTTATGCTTATCCTCATAGCTCTAAGCAATTTAGAAGCATTTTGGTCATGAAGACGTTGCTGGTGATTCTGATATCTTAACTTTTTTTTTAAGAAGCTTTAAAGTCAGTTATGACCTCCTTAGTGAGCTTTAGAGATTTGGAGGGATTCATTGCCAAGGAAAATGCATCAGGGTTTGTAGGTACTAATCAAAAAAGCTAAACAAAAATGTTCTTTTTGGTGACTAGATATAAGGCTTCAGTCATCCAAATCTGTTAGCCTTGATAAAGTACCAGTTTTATAGTCCAAATATGACTCAAAAGTTCCCATTCTCATAGTGAAATACTTTTGTTTCATGTTATGAACATCATTTGTGCTTTCAATCTAAACAATACAAAGCTCTTTATTTTTTTTCTAATTATGGTGGGACTTAAGTGTGGCTCCTAACATTCATGTGCTTCTCTAATAACTATCCTGAACATGGTGAGCTTTCTGCTTGTTGTTGGCTCCTTCCATGCTGCTCTTATAACTAAAGAAATTTGTCTATATACTATCTCACCAGTGATGAACATAGGTTTGAAGTATAGGTGAAAATGAAATTTCTTCAGATTTCATTTTTGGGCAGGTTGTAAACCCATTTATGTCCTCATGCTGGTAGTGCATATCCCAGAGTAGGAAGCGGTATGAGGAGAAGATTAAGGGAGTTTTGCATATTAACCACATCTTGTCTCAAGTGAACCAACTGGCTATTGTGGCTTTCCAGATTGGTGTATGGTGTGTTTAAACTTCATTTGGTTTTTTATTCTTCATCTTTAGAAAATTACTTTCTCTTTCAATTGACTAGAGGCCTGATCTCTAATCATTCTTGTTCTGGTGGTGGTATGACTCTTCCTTGCTCACTCATCAATTGATCTACTTTCTGCTTAAGCTCATTATGCAACTTGTACATATTAACCATATCTCTATATTCTGGAAGTTTCTATCCATGGTACACTTTCTTGGTATCTTCATAGAACTCTACGAAATTACTTGATGGTGCCCTTTAATGAGCACCAGTTATTGCCAAAGTGGCTCATTCATGTGGCGCTGATGTTTGGGATTGATCCTGGGACAAAAAATTTATTGTTTTTCACATGGTGTACTAACAGGCAAATCAGATGGTCTGTTTTTGTGTGCATGAAACTTTCTCATGGTTCCAAGCATGCTAAAACATGTTGAAGTCTTAGAATTATACATAGAGGGGATACTCTAAAGCACAACAGAACACTCTACCTATATATTGAGAATAGGAAAGTAAATATTAACCTTATAAAGTAATTTTCTGGCATTTGGTGTTTATTACACCAAATAAAACAACAATAAAAGCAGATTCTATGAATTAATCTACTTTTTTAGGTATATATAGAGAATCATGAAGTATATGTGAAATTCAGGGTGTCTAAACTAGGACTAGAGATAGATTCTTAATTTTGGCATAGAATGAAAATATGCATATATCAACTCATTTTCAGGGCCAGCAGAGTCCAAATACTAGACTATGACTGAAAATCTAGTTTTCTCTACAAGTTATACCGTGGAGCTCTTACATGTTTGTAAATGTAAGGTTGTGGTTTAGAACCTGACTGTGGTTTCTGTAGCTCAGGTAGCTGCTGTTGTGCTTCATTCTCCTCAATTGATTGTATTTGTAAACTATATTCAATCTTTATTTGGTAGTATGCTTATTATTTAAAGTCATCCAAATGGTGAAACTCTCTTTGTATAGGTTAATGGTAACTAAACCATCATCTGTAAGAGAACTCTTATGTATAAACAGTCCTTTTGGGCATTGTTTGTGATGTTGGGTATATACTCTTTTTGGCAGTATTATACTGATGCATCCTCTGACGTCATGGATACTAGATGTCAAATTATTTTGGAGGTCAAGGGGTGTACAAGAGCCTCCACAATCATAATTTTCCACTTAAAGCCTATAAATGGGTCTTTTAGTTTTAGTAAACCATTTGATCATCAGCTATGTTAGCATGATATTGATTGTTTTCCAGGCCAGCTATAGAATTATAACCATTAGTATTGATAATGAGATTATCTTTGAAATAGGGTTTTCTTAAGGGTTTTTCCATAGGGCGAAGTTTCACCCTTTTAGTTGAGCTTTTCACATCAGTATGAAACCTCATTTAGGACTTAATAAAGGACCACGCCTCATTCAATACCTGTCTTCTAAGAATGACATCTTGCACTTGCTATATGTCCCCTGACCATCTGCTTTTCCCCCAAAGTACCTTTCCTTTAACATATCATTTCTTCCTTTTTTAAACATGATATAAAGTTTATAAAAAGGTTGAAAGTAAAGGCCTATTAAAGCTTTGGTTAATAATTACCTTATATATACTACAAAAAATGGGTCAGTTAGATGCCCACTTCTGCAATATTATCTAATATGATCAGATCTGGCGCTCTTTACCTTATTTTTAGTCATCATACTGAGCATATTAAACAAATTCTAGTTTGACAGGCTATTCCAAATTAATTACTTTGAACATCATTAGCCCATAAAATCTGAACCTCAATAATTTTTTTATTTTTACTCTAACTAAAAAATTCTCCAAAACATCTTAAGTAAACTTCCTTCACCTTATATTATTTCATATAATCTAATTTTCATAGAATATATTATTTTATGACCATTGAAAGGTAACAACCCTTCATGGGCAAGTTGCTGATTCACACTAGTACTTTTTAATGTTTCTCATATATAAAGACTTTCTTGAATTAATAACTTTTTGTTTAAAGTTTTTAACAACCCATTATTATAACTTTACTTCTAGGTTTTTGGCTAAGATTCCCTTTAGAGCCTAAATTTCTACAAAGAACTTTGCATCACCATCTGTTAAAATCTTGGGCTTACTTGGCTCGCTTCTGGCTCTAGATTTCAACTGCACAGATTTGTGGATCATGGCATTGATTATTTGAATCAAATTGATAGACTGGGGCAATAATAGTATAAAGACTATTATTATTGTTGATTGCCCAAAAGCCATGTTGAGAGTATTGTCCAACGCTAAACAGGTGCTTCTTCATCTTGAAGATATTCTGGTACTGGTAGGGAACACTTTCCCTATTCTCTTCATGCAGAACCAAGTGGAGACTTGATAGTAACAACCTAAGGATATCTGATCCTTGCACTCTTTTTGTGAGAGTAATGTTAAAATAACCAATGTTTAAACAACTAAGTTAATATCAATTTTTAGTCTGCCTTTATTAGAGAATAGTTTGGGGTTTTATAGTTGGAATTGGCACACAACTTTTCAGCTGTATGCTGAAAATTATTTGTGCTCCTATACTGATTTGACCCTCAGTGTTAGGCACTAAATCTCATCAGGTACCATTGCCTTGGGTTTCTTAGGCAGCTTAATCCTTGGGTGTTCGGCAGACCAAATAATTGGTATTGGGTACTTGAAACCAATTGTTTCAGCTGATGACGATTCTACTCTTCCTCTGACATTCAAACATTTTTGGTAGTTTCTGACGATTCCAATCCATTCCACTTTGAAAGATTCCCTATAATTCAATTATTGGGTGTTATTCCAATATTGAATTATTTCTTGTTTTCGTTGGGGATGATGCCCAATGAAATTACCATCTGTCAGCAGCATCAAATATCATTGGGGATGATGCCCAACAATAACTCATTAGTTGGCAACCTTTAATATCATTGGGGATGATGCCCGACAATATTTATCATCAATCAGCCAATATTGCTGATCCTATATGATTATAACTTAATTGTTGAATCTTATACTCAGTCAAAAGGTTGGATTATGTGGTCATCTGCAATTCTGACACCATTGCTGTTAAATCAATCTCCATGCATAATACACTCTCAGCTAACTTATTCTGTCTTCTTTTCTATACACTATTGAAACCAAAATATACATAATTTTCTGCCACATTATCTGAGCCAGTATTCACTAGATAAGTGCAACAGCTTCATTATTCTCATTCTATCCACGCTTGAGTGCATCTCAATTAGTAAACCATTAGTCAACACCTTAGCCTTTGGTCACTTATTTTGGTTAGATGGTATAGCCTAATTACTGATTAGGGTTTTTTTGAAACATATAGACACCAGGTGTAGGTTTGAAGTTGAAACGTTAATAAATCATTCCTTGAAGAGTGGTTCTTTTATAGTTCAGCATTGCAACGTTTTACTTTGGTTTTACTTTTCTTCACCTACTGGTGGCTACTTCTGAGAAAAATGTTGCCATTTTGACATTAACTTCATATGTTGGCCTCCTAACAAGACACAATTGAGACAGACCAACCACTTTCTGGATTTATCAGCTTCAAGTGTTCTACTCACAAGTGCCTGCTTAAGCAGATCCAAGCCTGGTAATTGAAGATGCTGCTCTATCTGATCTCATTTAAGTTACTATATATTCTTTGCTTATATTTTATAAAGTAAAATAGGAATGGAAAAACTTAGTATTATTTAGTAAAGAGAATTTTAATATAGTAAAATTAAAGAGTTTTATAACCCAAACATATTTTAAGTTATAAAACTAAATTAAGGGAATAAGGACATAAATGATATTTATTTTTATCATGAGCTTCTGGTTAACCTCTTTTTTTTAGTACTAGATGGTCTGGTTAACCTCTTATTAATAACTTCTCTCTTCATGAAATTTATTTGCTCTAGCTCTCTAGTGCAGAAGCTCCATCTTTCTTTAATTATATGTTGTTCAGAGAGCGGTGCTCCTCTTTGTTAAAGCTCTGTTTTCTGGTCAGGTGTGGATTTTATCTTGTGTTAATTATTTCTTTCTATTTTTATATTTACAAGTTCTAAGTTTTAGGATAGTGCAATTTTTAGACATCTATTTTCTTAATATCATCCTTTATTATAAATTGGTATATTTTAATCTTGTAATTGTGTCAGTTTCTGATGTTTGGATGGAAGAATTTAATTTAGGAGGAGTATCAATCATTTTTCTATAATTGGCGGCGTTGGTTGGAGTTTTGTCATCATTGGAAGGTGTAAAGTATTTCAGTCATCCCTGAGTTAGAAGGGGCTTATTAATTGTCATTGATGACTATCACTTTATTGCAGCCAAGTGTTATAAAAGGTCCTCAGTATTGGTAAGTTATTTTTGCTGTTGCATACCATAAAAAAATTGGGAAAAAAAGAATATCAATAAAAAAAGCTTAAAAAAGTATGAAATAATTAAGAAACTATGACTCCTCAATAAAACTCTTTTTGAAGTTGGCACCATCTTCCAACCTGACTTATAAAATTTTGCTCAAAAATACAATTTATATCTTATGTCTGGATTGGGCCCAAATGTAAAATATATGCAACTTAGAATATATAGTACTGAGTATATAAATTATAGATACCTATTATAAGTCAGTTAAAATATGATGCCAACTTCAAAAAGGGTTTTATTGAGGAGGCATAATTTCTCAATTATTCCATATTTTTAGAGCTTTTTAAAGGAGTCTTTTTTTCCAAAAAAAAGTTTTTTGAAAGGTTTTTTCAAAAAACTTTACCCCCAGTTCTTTCCCCCCACCCAAAAAAATTAGTGCTTTTTTAAAAGTGGCTCATTTCCTACTTTTATTAAATATTACTATCTCTATATATATATTGTTTTTGACCCCTTACTATTTCTATAAATTAAAACTCATTTTATATATATTATGTATAGTATCTTATAAACAAATATACTATTAAATCATAACTCTCTTTAACCGCTCAAAGTCACTTTTGAGCGATTTTAAATTTAAGTTTATTTATCCACAGCCATCTGCCCAAACCTATTCTTTGATGTCCTTGGCTCTGCCGCCTGCCACCCCAGTGTGGGGCAGCAGTGCACCCCCACCTAGCATTTTCCACCCTGCAGGCAAGCGCGTTCGGACAGGTTCAAACAGCCCGCCCACTGCTTCCAACCGTTTTGTCCCCCCACAGGACTTAGCGCTCCACCTGGCGCGCGTCCACCCTTCTCACCCCCATCCTCTCACCCTCCCTCGCTCTGCTATTTGCTATTGCCTCAGAGTGAACTATGGGCATTTGTTCCCATATGCCAATAAGGTAATTATTGACCTAGCCACTACAGCCTTTGCGCCAGCTGGCTTTATAGACTTCCACCCTTTTAAGGGCTACTTTGATGTTGGGTTTCAATCTGAGGAGGATGCTGAAGCGGCAGCACAAACTCCTTTAATTTATAAAAAAAACCCCATTACCACAACCCATACTCACCTCCCTTCAGACACCACGCTAGTGGTATCCTTTGCAAATCTCCCATCCCACCTTCCACCCCAGGTTTTGTATGACCAGTTGGTCATGGGGCTCATGGCTTATGGCACTCAGCCCAACCTCATCTTTGCCATTCCATCTGGTGCAGAACGCCTTGCTGCTCCTCGTGCAACAGCCACCATCATACCACACCACCCTACCATAGCCCAACAAATCCCACCCCATGCTAGTGTGGCTGCAGCGCCTGATCATTTCTTTTGGGCTTGGGTCGATAATGGTAGGCAGATTTGTTCCCTCTGCTTTGGCCTCAACCATGCAAAAAGAGCGTGCCCTAAGGCCAAATCTGCTGATGCTGCTTCTGAGCCCCCCTCTGGAGGTTCAGTATGGGGCACTTTGCTGCCCCCTCCCACCCTCCAATCTTGTTCAGTGGGCCCACATAGAAAATCAGCCCCACCCAAAACCTCCATCCTCACTCTTCCACCTAAATCTATGCCAGCCAATCAGAGCAATGCTTGGACCAACATTTGCACCCAAGCAGCTGCCCATTTGCCCAATCTTACCCACTCAAATAAAAATGCTACTATTCCAGTGAACCAAAATCCATGGGATCTATTGGCTGAAACTGACGAATCAGGTAATACCCTCATTAGTAAGCATACAGGTCAACCTCTCTGCCATAGCGATTATGGTCGGGCAGAATTTTTCCTTCCTGACTTCAATGAAACCCCTACCCCTCACCATTTCACTCCTCTACCCAATACAGCCCCCTTCCAAAGTGACCACCAGCTCACCTTAGCTGCAGTAGCCTCTCCTCATTGCCCAAAACTATGCACCGCAGTGGCCCAGTCAGTGGCTCAGCTCCAGCATGGCCTGCCCACCAGCTTTTTTTTTTTTTTTTTTTAGTACCCCCCACCACTTCTTCCCCCAACTTCCTGAATCTCCCTGCAGTGACATCTCAAAACTATTTGATGATACTGAAATTGCTGTTATGAATGTCACAACGCTTGCTTCATTCAACCCCTCAGCCAAAAATCACCCACCACAGTATCTCCCTTTTCACCCAACTTTCTGAAGCCCGCAAAGAAGCTGAAGTTCTCCTCGCAGCTTTTGTTGAAACACTTTCCCATCATTATCTTGATGCAGAAGTGGAAAACTCCTACTATGTTGACCTCAGCCCCCACTATGCAGATGCCCCAACGCCCTGGCTCTCTGCTCTGATCCGTTACTGTAACCAACACCCCTTGATCAAGGTGGGTCTTTCTGAAAACCAACCCCCTGACCCCTCCTCACCCTCTGCCATGGTGGGTTAAGCAGTTTCTGCTTCCCACCTGGTTAGTAGTTTGTTTTGCCATTTTGAGTGTTGTGATTGGTACTGTCCGTCCCCTGGTCAGCGTACCTCAAATAAATTGAATATACTATTAAATCATTTTATTAACTTCAGTTGACTTTATTGGTCAAAATATATTAAGTTTATTGATTGCCAATACAATACTTCATATTATTAAATTTAGATTTTTTTATTGGTCAATGTATACTGAATTTACTGATCGCCATCTACAGTAATTCATTTTATTAGATTTAGTTGCTTTTATTAGTCAATCTATGGTAAATTTATTGATCGCTATCTAAAATAATTCATTTTTATTAGATTTAGATGAGTTTATTGGTCAAATAATACAAAAACGATAGCCATCTATAATGATCTAAGCTCTTCCCGCTATGATCTCGTACTGACTGAATTTTGAATATACCCCCCAGCCATATGACATCAAAAGTGCTTCGAAGCTATCGTTTCACCGATGCCGGAATAAAGTTTATCCAGCAATGAACATACTCACACTTGAAATCTATCGCTTCCAAGCCCATTTTATTTACTAAATTAATGGGCAGATACTTGACCAATACTTACAAAAGTAAAATAGGACCTAAGTTGGAGCATCCTCTATTTTTGGAGATGATCATCCGAATTGGTCCAGTATTTTCAGAGTTATGCGCGAACAAACAGAAAAAACATACATACAGGTCAAATTGATAACCTCCTTTTTCAAAGTCGGTTAAAAATTAAACCTGGTAGTTGTGGGATTACTGGTAGACATGGAATCATGGGCAGACTTGTGCTTTGGGAAGGAATGAAGGGTTGGTTAAATAAACAGCTACATAAGTTTCAATTTATTTTATTTATTCAGAATTTACAGAGTCACCTAACGCTAGTTGATGGAATATGTAGCGATGGTAGCTGAAGTACAATATGAATATCTGGGCGAAGAGTTGCATGTTGCAACTGAATGTGTTTCCAAGTGTAGTTGATGGTAAGCTATGGAGTTGTAGGCCGTACTCGCCGTTAATATCCTATAGTAGGTTCTCGTGATCAGGTGCATGCTTGTTGAAGTCGCCGCAGAGCATTATTGGTGTAGTCATGGTGGCGATCATCTTAGGGATCACTTTACTGATGGTCTTGCCGTATCTGCCAAACCCACGATGTATAAGATACAGCACTTCGGTGTTGGGCGATCCAGGGTGTATGTAGACTCCGACTAGAACGAATTTATACTTGTTCTGGTAGGTGATCTCCATGGCTGTGATGTTGCCAGCGATGTCTTGTGTCTTGTCAAGAGGTTGGATAGTTAGAGGGTCACAAGTGCTCGTGCTCTCAACGCTGCAGTAGATGGCCACGCCGGAGGCCTTTCCATTCGTTTTCTTAGAGTAGCGAGGCATGGCAGTGTTCTCTTGAGCTACCAAGACGAAATTGTTCAACTGTACCGGGTGATCCTCGGCCATCCAAGTCTCGGAAGCTATGAAGTAATTGCAGTTAGGCAGTAGCGAATCACTTTTAATGTCGAGACAATGAGCCACGATATTCTGAACGTTTAAATTTGTAACTAAGAGCCGTGCGGCTAGCTTGGCCTCTGCGATGAACTGGCGCACGCTATCGGACACAGTGGGCAACAGATGATTCTCCAATCGCTTGTACTTGTTGCGTATGTCACGCATGGTGGGGGAGGGGGGGGGCCCCCCCCCCGGGGGGGGCCCGGGCCCCCCCCCCCGGGGGGGGCCCCCCCCCCCTTTCCCCCCCCCCGGCCCCCGGGGGGGGGGGGCCCCCCCGGCTTTTTTTTTTTTTTTTGGGGGCCCCCCCCCCCCCTTTTTTTTTTAAAAAATTTTTTGGGGGCCCCGGGTTTTTTTTAATTTTAAAAAATTTTTTTTTTTCCCTTTTTTTTTGAAAATTTTAAAATTTTAAACCGGGAAAAATTTTTTTAATTTTTTGGGGTTTTTTTATTTTTTTAAAAAAAAAACCCAAAACCCCCCCGGGGGGGTTTTTTTTTTAAAAAAAAAAAAAAAAAATTTGGGTTTTTTGGGGCCGGAAAATTTGGGGGGGGAAAGGGTCCAAAATTTTAAACCCCGGGGGGGGAAATTACCCCCCCCTTTTTTGCTGGGTTTTGGGGGGGGGGAAATTTTGGGGGGGTTTTTTTAAAAACGGGAAAGGGGGCCTTTTTTGGGGGCAATTTGCGATTAGACTTGTAGTTGCCAAGATATTTAAGTTTTAGTGGAGCAATTTAGAAATTTTCGGCGCAAAAAACCCCTCACGCAGACAAAGCCTAGAGGCGACTGAAGTCAGTTGTCAAAATTCTCAGTACTATTGGTGGAAGGGGGCCAAGTGACTCAATCACCTGACACCTGGTTTGCTGGGATTGGTTGAGCGGTTTGTGAGATAGTGGTATGCCGAAAGTACATTTGAAACATAACGGTTAATTTTTGCAAAACGTGCTGTAAGACATTAAATATCTACGGATTCCATGTCAAAAAGGGATAAATCGCTCTTATCCACAACTTTATAAATTATTGTCACTCAGATGTAGTGTTTGTTGATAATTATTTAATTGTTTCTAAGTGCGATGAATTATTATCTGATGTACTATTAGCTTCATTCACAACATTACCCCTACCAATATTATATTGGGGGAAGGATCTAAGGTGCCATGAGTGTACTCTGTTGAACACAATATTGGTATTGCTGTCTCTATTTGAGTACTCAGACCTTATCATGTCTAAAACTGTTTTCTAGTTCTTTCCAGATGGCTTCCAACTTCTTTAGCTGATTTCCTTGAACATGGTAGAGAAAAACAATACTCTTACATTGGTTCTGGTAATTTAGTTCTCCATTGACTCTTTCCTTGACATTTTGAAATAGCCACTCCAATGTTCATAACCAAGTCTAGCAGTATTTTAATCAATTAATTGGCTATCTCTTGCTGATATTTGCCAGGGGGGTTAAGTTCTTTTTATTCACGTTGGTTACTGGGGCTAGTGAGGTAGGCAAGGCCACTTCACATCTATAAGAGCCTTGAATGTTACATGGCTATCACTTGGTGATGGCTAAGTCTTTAAGCAAGTAGCATGAACGTGTAATTAATCTCATTTTGACATGAAGTTCACTGCTATCTTCTTGTGTTTTCCTCCTAAGGTTCAATTTATGCACTTAACACACTTCCATTTGATGATGGTTATAAGGGTTAATTACTGATTTTTATCCCTACAAAATTCATAGATCCTTTTACTACATTAGAAATTAAGTTTTTACCATTATTGAAGAGCAAAACTTGGGGGCATCCATGACTTAGGATTTAGTTTGATTATACAGATGTCGCTGTTGATTCTGTGGTTTATGTCTTTGCTGCATCAGCCTCAAACTATCTGGTAAAATGGTCCATTACTATTATAACAAATTTGTTTCCATATAAGACTGTAGGAAGAGGTTCCTTAATTCTATTAAGCGTTGTGGAAGGAAGCTGTAGAAGTATGATTGTGTAAGGAGAGTTTTTATAACTCTCCTGTTTCCAGTGTGGTAGTGCATGGTGCATAGGGCCAACGCCAGGAAACTAGTCAATAGTAAAAAATATAGAGTCCAACAGAGGGTGCATGAGCTAGAATAACTTAGGTAAAGAAGGGATATCAATGGAAGAGTTAACCAAAAGGGAGACACACAAGGCTCGGAGGGGTAATGTATGGCGCCCTAGGCTGTAGGGAACCTGGGCGACCCAATGGTGTGCAAGCAGACAGATTTAGAGAAGATAAAAATAAAATGGTTAATGTTGCATGAGACCTCCTCAAAGAGGTCCTTGCACATAATTGTCCAATATAACATAAATTAAAATGATGTACTAGTAAAGGGTTTATTACTAGGGGAGAAGATGACCAAATGGGTAAGATTGGTCTCAACATGAGGAATTTAAAGGATTTCAGACAAACAATCAATCAAAGGAGTGGTTCTAAGCTGAGGCGCACCATTAGACACACGCTTCCATTGGGCAAGACACTGTATTTGGTAATTGACTGAACTCAGGTAATTGATTTTAAAAGTGGCCAACCCAAGCTGAAAAAGTCAAAATTGGATGGATTTTGAGACCCTGTTCACCTAAAAACCAAAGCAAACCATTTTTATTTAAGGAAAAGCTGGTTCATTTTAACGCGCCTGCTATTATGCAGGGCCAAACATCTCTAGCATCCCTGGGACCAAACTGGGCATACCTCACATCCACCCAGCGTTGATCCAAGGTATATGTGAGATCAGGGAGGCCAGACAACTTCACCTTCTTGGCCTCCTGATATGCAGCTTTGTCCCTTGGATTTGTCCCCATGATTGTCATGAAAATGTCAGAAGAAGTTTAGACTAGCCTGCCAGCCGGGATGCATGAAAAACCAATAAGCAAGCCAGAATGCCAGGGACATTGCCACTTGTATGATGTTGTATGGAGCCGCAAATTAGGAAACAATAACTTGTTGGTGTAGAAAAGTTATAGAAACCTGAAAACACACCAAATGGAAACAAACCCAGAAACTGGGGGTCTTACTGCAGGGGATTGTACCACTTGGATAGTTTCTACAGGGTTACCAGTAGGTGGGTTCAATACAACTGAAGAGACAACGGCTTATCCTTGATTGGAAATGTTGGATTTAAGGCCATAAGGTCCCAGTATATTGATGGCAGATATTCACAATAAGGGGATTGAATTGTCAGAAGTGCCTTGCTCATTGAATCCAGTTGACAATGGTTGGAGTTATTGTAATCATTAAAACTGGTAATGCACATCCAGTGTAGGGACCAGCAGGCCACCAGGGTAATATCATCAGGACTTCAGCAGAAGGGATATCAATAAAGTAAAAATTGATGGTTTGGGCAGAAATTTATTGAAAGGAAAATGAAGAAAATTGACCAAAAATTTTCTCAGTGTGATGCAACTGATTAAATTGTGTTTAATTGATGTGTGTACAAGCAGGGATGGGGTACCTCAAGTTTGACCTAACTGGTGAATTTTTTGGAGAAGGGGGCAGATAATCTCAATGGGAACTGACATTAAGGGATTTGGCAGCAGGCTGAGTCATCATCAGTTTGACCTTTAACGCCTGAACCAAGGCTTGACTGCATTACTGTCAGTTGGCATGACAGCATATGGCCTGACAAGCAACCTAAATTCCCCAGGTCCACCCCACATAGGGGCAGTCCTAATTGGTTGGAACAAGGTTTGGGATGCCTAACCCACCTGTGCCGGTCACTGGGCTGTTTGTTTGGTCAAATGAGTTACATCAGCCAAACTCCCAATTTTCTGGATAGATGTTTCAAACTGTCATTGATGGTTTCTGATGATACTATCTGCACATTGGGAATCATCCCTGACAATTTTGAGAGGGGGTTAGCATCAGTGATCACACTGCTGGCTGAGTCAAAACCGTCAGCAATTACAGCTGATAATTTTGATATTTGTCCCTTTTTGACAATGTGGTTTCCTATCATTGGGCTTGATTACCATTGGTTTTGGACCCTTCAACTTCAATTCAGTGATCTTGGCACAGATTTTCTTAATCTATTGGACAAGTTTGGCCAAGGTAAGCATGGGTACTAAGGGGAATACAAAGAGAGAGAGCTGTTACCCAGCACTCATCTACCATGTGGGTGAGGTTGCCCTGGGTGACAAGGGGTACAGCCACCCTCTTTGAACCATTTTTATTTGGAAATGGGAAGATCGCCCAATCCATGCACAGGGGACCATCCCCTGGACTTACATTACCCTTCATCTTTTTCCAAAGGAAGGGCGCCACCATTGGGAAACTGCACAAGGGCCACATTCTGTGCACTTTGGGCAATTTGATAACCATTACAGTTGCAATTTTTTGGGGGAAAGGAGCGTTGGGGTGGGAATCATAAAACGCCTCAACCAGTTCCATGCAGTTAGCGCAATTGTGGACCTTAACCCAACTGTTCTTGTAAGCTGAATATCTTTTTTAGGCCATGAGGTAATGAATGGACCTTCAATATTTGTGTGATGCTAAGATATTTTCCACCTCAGCTTCCTCTACATTCTCAATTACAATTGGCTCAGGGTCTGTGGGGACAGTCCCCTTAAATGGGGACAACTGAGAAACGTGTAAGATGGGGTGCTGTTTCCAATGAGCTGGAAGTTTTATCTGGCACGGACCATTGCCTAAATCTTCCTCCACCAAGTGAGGACCCAAATGCTTACTTGCAAACTTTTGGGAGAGTACCTACATTCTCAAAAGGCACATATCAAGCATAACATAGGAGCCCACCATTATGTCATGACAAGGGAGCCACTTACAATCTGCAAACTGCTTGTAGTCATCAATAGCTTTAGTGAGGTGCTCCTGTACTAAGGATTGAGTGGACCTAATATGCTCAGCATGGTCCACAGCAGCTTGTACCAAGGGGTGCAAGCAGGGATTGACTGAAAATGAGGGATTATATCTGAGCGTTGCTTCATAAGGAGAAAACCCAGTGGAATCATGAATCCCATTGTTGTAGGCAAATTGTATGAGGTGAAGGTTGTTAGCCTAAGTGTCCTGTGCAGCTATAGCATAGCAACGCAGGTACTGTTCTAATACTTGGTTAACTTGCTTGGTTTGTCCATTGGACTGGGGATGATATGCCATGGAGTAACAGGGGGAGATTTTTAAAATAGATGAAATTTTACTCCAGAGCTGTGCCATGAACTATGAACCACAGTTGCTGATGATCTCATGTGGGAGACCAAACATTGAAAAACCCATGTCGCACAAAGAGATGGGCAGTTTCTTCTGATGTAATTGTGGATGCACATATGGATAATAAGGGAAAACTTGGTGAAATGGTCAACCACCACCATCACCACTGTAAACCCATTAGAACAAAGGAGTTTGACAATAAAATCTATGGACACCAATGTCTATGGGCCCTCCACCTGTTGCAAGGGGTGTAGGAGGCCATTTCTTCCTGAGCGGTTTGACTTAGCCCATGCACATGTAATGCAGTCAACAATCCAGGCTGGAACTTCCTTAGTTAAACCCACCCAATTGTAAGTCCTCTTGATCAAATCAATGCATTTCTTATTGCCCAGATGGCCAATAGTGGGAGGGTCATGATGCGCTCAAAAGACCTCAGCTCTGAAGAGAGATGGAACCCAAATTCGAAGCATAAAATAAATGAGGCCTCCCACCAAGGAATACAGGGAGTGTTTTTGATTTTGGAGGGACAATTGCTTGAATAACTCCACTCCTTTGGGGTAGGTCATTTGGGATGCTAAGACCTGTGTAATGAGAGGGGCATCAGGAGCTAAGGCGACTGATGCAATGATGGAGGGAACAATCAACAAGATTTGAGTGGGGGATTACAGTAACGAGGTCCACTTCCTATGGGTTTAAGGGATAGTGGACTGGGTTGTGGCTAAAAAATTGGGAAGTACATTAAGTGCACTTTTTGAAAAATTTGTATTTGAAATTATAACTGCACAAGTCCTGATAAGTGCAAGCTTGCCAATGCACAAATTTCCGGGGTTTGCGGAAGTACAAAAGAGCTTGGTGATCCTTACACACAGTTAACTCATGCTAGGCACTCTGTAACAGATAGCTCCAATGAGTCAATACTCATGCTGTGGCTGCCAACTACTTATTGTAGATGGCCCAGGATTGCTCCATAGAGGAAGATTTTTGGTAAAAGCAGGTGACTGGATGTTCCAAGCCATTGTGCTTCTGGAGAAGAACCGCCCACTGCCATCAATGAGGCATCATATGCAACAATATATGGATTGGCAGGATCTGCATGTTTCAGGAAGGGGAGATAAAAACACCTCTTTGATTGACTTGAATGCCTGCTGGCATGCGGGCATCCAATGAAAAGGCACATTTTTGCATATGAGGGGGTGGAGCGGTGCAGCTAACTGGGAAAGTGCCAGAGAAGAATTTTTTAGAAAATAATGGTGCCCAAGAAACTTCGTAATTGTTTCTGGGTTGTTGTAGTTAGCCATTCATGGATGGCGTCTAACTTATTGAAGGAAATCATGTAGACATCCTTAAGGACTAGGTTCCTGAGAAAGGTAACTTCCTCCTTATAGAACTCACATTTGAAAGGCTTGATGAACAGCCCACCTTGTGCAAAGCAGCCATGACTGCTTCTGAGTCTTTAGCATGTTTTCAAGAGCTGGGGGAGTGAACCAGGATGTTGTCAAAATATACAACCGCGCAAGTGAACTGGAGGTCACCCAGTACACTGTCAATCATTTGTTGAAACATAGCAGGCGCATTCTTCAACCCAAAGGGCATTATGAGGAATTGGAAAATGCCTTGCTTCATTCAGATTGTGGTTACCATTCTTGCCCTTCCATCACCTGAATCTAGTTGAATGCATTGACGAGATCCATCTTAGAGAACACATGAGATTTAGCAATTGATTGACTGATAGTCTGCTCCAGAGGTAGAGGGTAGGGATTTTAAACAGTAACTTTGTTTAAGTGTCCATAATCCACGCAGGGATGGAGGGAACCATTGGCCTTTTTTGGTGAAGACAATGGGAGTTGCAACTGGCGATGTCTCTTTAAACAACCACCCTTTTTTAAGCATATCATCTAGCCAGATGTTAAGTGCAACCTCCTCCTCCGCTGTATGTGGGTACATCAGACAGTTGATATTCACCAACTGCACCATCATCCTGAATCCTAAGTTGAATTTAGTGTGAGGAGGCAGACAGCCCACCTTTTCAGAATTGAAGATACTTTGATAGTGCATTAATTCTTTGGGAAAATTAAACGGAATGCCTGCAAAGAAAATGAGGGAAGTAATAGAGCTGCGGCCTTGAGTTTTCTTAAGGGCGTCAATAAAGGAAATTCTCCCTCCAGTTGATCACTAACGAATGACAACATGTTTGACTCCAGGTGGATTCTAACATGTTGTCAGTGCCACCATCCAACCCCCAAGGTTACTGGGAACACTAAGTTTGACATTGAGGAGAACTGATCACAAAAGCTAAACTGATGTACTGAGAAAGGTAATGGTTGTTGTACTATATACTAAGTTTGGGAGGCTGAGGAAGCCACCACCACTGAAGGACCTATGTCCAGCTCCAGCTCCAATTATTGGGCTAACTCAATACTCATAAAATTACCTGAGGCTCCGGTATCCACCAAAGACTCAAAGGAGACATGGTGAGATCTGATACTGATCTTCATAGGTAATAAGAAATAAGTGAAGTTTTGTTTATTGGTAGATTCAGTCATTTCTGTTGCAACTGAAGAAATGGCAGATAATTTGGGGGCCTTTTTAGAAGTGAAGTTGGGAAGAATAAAGGCTTAGGAACCAGCTTCCTCCATATAGGCTTTTACTGATTCATTAATAGGTGAACTAGGATAACCCAACTCTGATGCAGGGGTAGTGACAGGCTCTGAGGCCAGGGCTAATACTGGTTTAATGGTAAGAACTGCATCTGCATCGCCGTTGGGTAGCCTATCATGAAATTTCCCCCTTGATAGCGGGAAGTATGATAAGGGAGGCATTAATAGTGGTCACAGCATTACATAATTGATATACCTTCCCTTTATAGGTGGACCAAACCTCATGATGGGCAGAGACTGGATCCAACCCTGATCTAAAAATTGCCTAAAGCATATCATTAGAGAGATCCAGTGCGGGAGCCTGTTTGCAGAAGGAAAAGATTAAAGAAGCCAAGCTAGGTGCTTCAGCCATAATAGAAATCAATTGGAATAAACGGTCTGAGCGCAACACAGGGGTTTTAAAGCAGCTGATATGACGGCAATCAGTGAAGTGGTATCCCCCGCTTGTGAAGTATAATGCAAAAGTCCTTGTACCCACCAATGGGCAACCCTTCTACCGCGTTCAACAGTGTGACCCCTTTTAGGGCATGGGATAGTGCAGCGGCGTTGTTAAAGGCAATAGCAGAATGAATTTTTACCTCAGCAAGAGCGTTGAGAATCTGATTCCACTATCTCAGGAAGGAACACTTGTGTTTCCTTCTTGAATATTAGGTGGGGGAGGTAGTAATCCAAGAGGCTCTGCTGGCCTGAAGAAATTTCTCCAAGGTTAGCAAATACTACCCCAAAATTGGCGAGTGATCAGATGAATAACAAGAAGCAGATTACTGACTGCACGTTCATTTAGTAAAGTGTAACCACTGCGGCACCCACCTCAAAGAGAAGGGAAAAATGCCAGGAAACAATGGTTGGTCGATTATGTCATGAAAATGGTAGAAGAAGTTTAGACCAGCCTGCCAGTCGGGATGTGTGAAAACAAAAAGCAAGCCAGAATGTCAGGTGCATTGCCACTCATATGAAGTTGTATGGAGCTGAGAATTTGGAAGCAATAACTCGTTGTTGTAGAACAATCATGAAAAGATACTTAAAACATACCAAATGGAAACAAACCCAGACACTGGGGGTCTTGCTGCAGGGGATTGTACCACTGGGATAGTTTCTACAGGGTTGCCAGTAGGTGGATTCAATACAACTGAAGAGACAAGGGGAGGATCCTTGCTTGGAAATGTTGGATTTAAGGCCACAAGGTCCCAGTATATTAATGTCAGATAGTTGCAATAAGGGGATTGAATTTCCAGAAGTGTCTTGCTCGTTGAATCCAGTTGACAATGGTGGGAGTTATTGTAATCATCAAAACTGGTAATGCCCATCCAGTGTAGGAACTGACAGGCCACTAGGGTAATGTCACTGGGACTTTGGCAAGAGGGATATCAATAAAGTAAAAATTGATAGTTTGGGCAGAAAAGTATTGAAAGGAAAATGAAGAAAATTGACCAAAATTTTTTTTAGTGCGATGCAAATGATTAAATAGTGTTTGATTGATGTGGGTACAAGCAGGGATTGAGTCCCTCAAGTCAAACCTAACCAGAGAATTTTTTGGGGAAGGGGGCAGATAATCTCAATGGAAATGACATCAAAGGATTTGGCAGCAGGCCAAGTCGCTTTCAGTTCAACCTTGATTGCCTGAACTGAGGCTCAACTGAATTTCTGTCAGTTGGAGTGACAGCATCTGGCCTAATGAGCAATGGGAATTCACCAGGGCCACCCCACATAGGGGCAGTCCCAATTGGTTAGAACCAGATTTGGGATGCCCAACCCACCTATACCCAGCCGCTGGACCATTTGTTTGGTCAAATGAGTTACATCAGCTGTAACTCCCAATTCGCTGGATAGGGGTTTCAAACTATTGACGATGATTTATGATGATACTATCTGCACATTGAGGATCATTCCCAACAATTTTGAGAGGGTCTTAGCATCGGCGATTGCACTGCTGGCTGATTTAAAACTATTAGCAATTCTACTGATAATTTGATTTTGGTCCCTTTTTGACAATGTGGTTTTAATCGTCAGGCTTGATTACCATTGGTTTTGGACCCCTTGACTTCAATTTGGTGACCTTGGTGCAGATTTCCTTAATCTGGTGGACAAGTTTGGCCAAGGTAAGCGTGGGTACCAGGGGAGGAATCTGAAGAGGGAGAGCTGTTACCCAGCGCTCGTCTACCATGTGGGTGAGGTTGCCCTGGGTGACGAGGGGTACAGCCGCCCTCTTCAGACCATTAAATTTGGAAATGGGAAAATCTCTCAGTCCATGCACAGGGGACATTCCCCTGGACTTACAAAGATTATGTAATTTTCAAGCTATGACAGATTGGTACTAAAATATATTCTCAGGGATCCTGGAACTTGCACATAGTATGCAGAGTTCTAGGATTGATGTAAATTGTCTGACATTAGCTTTCAAAAGAGTTCTTTGAGGTATGACATGGTCCTATAATAAACCATACAACATGCTTTTGGGATTCCATCACTAAGTTTGTTTAATCATTAGATCAGATATAAGGGTACCATTTTCCTTGGACCATCTTCTTAAGACTTCTATCAATACACTGTGTATTGTTGGTACATTTTCTTAAGAAAGTCTTAAACTCCTCAGTCTCATATTTCCACTACTTCAGGAAATCAGACATGTCATATATTCGATTACTTATGATTATTATGTAAAATACAGGCATATAAAATCTTTTTACATTCAGGTGTTTGCTTCCCACTCTGTGAAAATTTTAAATTATAAACCTTATCTTGTAAAACGCATCTGTAAAGCTTCAGAAAGAATCCTACATGTTGCAGAGCCTGTGTAGTGATGCATGATTCATCACCACTTTAAGTTGCACTCAATATAAGTAAGGTCAGAAATGTTTGACTTCTCTTAAGTTTGCCAGGAACTCTCTATCAGTAACTGTGTAGTTCCATTTAGCCCGAGTGAGACATTAAGAGTAATCAATGGGATGGTCAATCTCATCTCCATCCAAATGACCTAATGCTGCTCCAAGCTCAACATCACTATTAAATTATACAAGTAAAACTTTTTATTAATTCAAAGTATGTTACATCAAAGCTTCTATCAGTCTTACTATAAACTCTTAGAAGGCCTGTTCTTGCTTTAAGCCCCAATCAAACTTTAGTTCTCTTAAAAAGGAGATAGATCAAAGGTGCAGCTAATTAAGCAAAAGTTAGTTAAAATGGCTCTAGTATCTTTTTTTTAAAAAAAGACTTGGACATCACACATGCTTTTTGGTTGTACTATGGCTAATATTGCGTGGATCTTTCCTACTTTTAGCTTTGTTTCCTGAAGGTTGATCTCATTCCCAAAAGACACTAAATGCTTCTTTAAAAGCAAGAGCCTGCTTTATTTTAATGTAATTCTAAATTCTTTTAATCTTTTGAACACTTCACTTAGATGCTTGAGATGGTTTTAGAGTGAAACTATATAAGGCAATATTATTCAGGTATAATATTACAAAAGATAGTTTCAACTATTTAATGATTCTTTCCATTGCACATTGGAATGTTGTAGGGGCGTTTTAAAGCCCTCCCAGCATCCCTGTAGGCCCAAACAAACTCTGACTACTGATCATGGCGCACTTCTCCTGATCCTCTAGTGACAACTCCATCTGCCAGTAGCCACTTCTAAGTCCATCATAATGAAATATTTTGAGCCTTCCAGGTGTTTCAGAGCATTGTCTATTCTAGGGACAGATACAAATCTTTTTTGCTAAAATTACTCAACTGGTAGTAGTTCATCACCACACAGTGTTTCCATAAATTTTTTCTGGCTAGTAACAGTATGAAGCCCAGAATCTTGAAGGGTAGAAGTTGGCCAACTTTATAAAGTGTACTGAGTTCTTTAGCAATAATCTCTTACTTTACATTGTATTGTCAGTATGGTTCAGACTTAGATTGTATAGTTGATCCAGTATTCATTTATGTACTTCTTTTCATTTCCTGTAATCATTTGGCCCTGTACTAAACGTGTTCAAACTCATCCAGGATCTTGGTTAAATGATGTTTCTCCTTGACTGTTATAACAAAAAACCTAGTTTATCAATCTCCAAAGGCATGCGCTTAATCAGTGGCGTCATAAATTAATAATCTTACCTGAGTGACAAATTTACTCTTTCTAATCAATTAGAATGGTTGATGTTCTCCAAGATAATGATAAACTCGTCCATTAAGCTTAAATCAAAGAACCCATGTAAGTCCCTTGGCTTTTCTCTCTGATCTAATTACGTCTGAAGATTTCAAGTATAGTATTTTGGGGTATCTTCACACTAGTTGATAATGGCATTATTTTCAGCACACCAGGTCATTCTCTATAGACTCACTTGCAATCAATGGTAAACCTTCCTCTGCGATGAGCATGGCTGATAGTTGCATACCATACTTCTCCTTAAGAATATAATGTATCGAATATATATATTGCATTTTTATCTAAACATGGCCGATGTTTTCTTGGCTTAGAATCCTCTTTTTTAAACCCAAGAAGCAATCAATAGTTTAGTATGTTAACTGTTCTGTTATCGAAGCCAATCCTAAACCAAACTGAAGAAATTATTGGGTTTTTCTAAAAAAATCATAGTAACAGTTGTTTAGAACCTCTGGAGACATTAGAGCCATCCATCCAAAACATAAAGGCAAGCTTAGTATTCTCCTAAAGTGTGCGTTATATCTGCCCTGCTGTTTTGTATTTTATATTGTGATTTGATGTCCAACTTGAACTTCAACATATTCACAAGTTTGCATGACATGATATTGACTGGTGCTCCAGTCTCAAAGATACATATAAAACAGTAACTTTCTGGATCACAGCTGCGACCTTGGTTACACCCTTAACAATAAGATTTTTAAATGATAAGCCACTGGTATATGACTTTTTAAACTCCTTTAGCGCCTCTGACTTATGTACCGCTGGCTTAGCAATAATATGGTCTGGTATCTCAATGTTCTTATAGATGTTTTAGACAAGCTGATCAACCTCTCTTACCCTTGTCATATATTATCATTTTTAATGTCCTGTGCTATGCAGGAAGAACTTTTCATTTTCATCAATCACTTGTACTTGTAACCTTGCAGGTGCAGACACAGTCTTAAGTGATTTAGCATGTGGCATACTGCACTAGCTACATCTTTACTTCATTATCATGATCTTCCTCTCCTTAAGTCAGATTCACCCAATTCATTCTATAGTTGTCTCATCCTTTAACATGGTATCTTTGTTTCAGTACCATTTAGTGGACAGAAGTGCAAAAAGTGTCCCAGTTTATGGCACATGTTACACTTTATTTTTCTTTGTAGTTAATATTTAACTGAATTCATATCTTTCCTCTTGACTTCTAACTTTTGTTATGAGTAGCATACAAATACATGCCAACTTTTTGTTTAGTAACCTAAAACCTTAGATAGCATTTTTTACAATACTTACACATCATGTAAAGCTCTTTTGATTGCCTTTGTATACATAGCAATTTTAAGTGTTGAGGTATGTGTTTTAAGAGCAGGATTCATTTCCAATAAATTTATAAAGGATTTCTTTGATGTAGAAATATCCATAACTTCAGTTTTTCACAACTGTTGCACTTTAAGAAAGTAGTGAGCTTCATAAAAAACTAATTTATTCTTCCCTATCTTCATCTGCATGAAGCCCTATTTCCTATTTTGGACATTTTATTGCTGAAAGATTTAGACAAAAGTATTTCTTTACTATTTTGCAAGTTAGCTTGGTTGCAAACTTGCACTGGTGATCTCCTAAGCCTTAAAACTCATACAACCTTGGATGTGTGAGCTTTCTATAAATCACTTGAACCATCCATATTCTTATACATCTTCATAAAACCTGAATACATTTCCTCACCAGGAGTGACCGTCATTTTAAAGCTTAAAATTAAGATCATCTTTAAAGAATTTAGGGGTTTAAGACTTGTAGGTGCTGCAATTAACTGGGTAGCCAAAATTTGGTGTCTCTATACATGTTCCTTCCCTTGAAGGGCTAAGATTCATTTATGGCCAAATTTGCAGTTAAGACTATAGTTCTTCTATGTTCTTGTCAAAGGCATATATAATAGAGTCACAGTGGCCCAAACGTTCCCCACATTTATTTAAATTGTGTATATTAATCTATTTTTTTGGGTTTAATATGATATTCAATTTTATTCATGGTGGATGTTCTCTTCTTCACAGTTAAATTGTTACCAAATATGGGACTAGCGGCAACATGAGCCCTTATGAGTGTCTCTAAGACTCATTCAAACTGTGTTTGTAACTCCATTACTTCTTGTTCCAGAGATCTAAGACTTGACTTGATGAAATTATCTTAAATCTTCATGATTACATATTCTTCTTCTATATTATAAGCTTCCAAATTTAAAACGTCAGTTATTTTATTATGAATCACTAAATTCATTAATTTTATCTGATATGCCACCTCTTGTAATGAGCATCAAAGTCAACACCTCTTCAATTACTCTATTTTTTAGGTTGATGGTGTGGCCAAGTTGCTGACTCATGTTTCATTTTACACAGATTAGAAACCATGAGTTTTTTTTAAAAGTTGTAAAAGGGTATAACAATTCATAAAGTGTGGCTCTTTGCTCTTTTTGAGTTGTCACAATTACTTTGGGTAACAATTTTTAATTTTACTGAAAGATACTTCTGTGAAAACTGTCACCACTTTGGCATTGTCTTTAAATGTTGGCCTCATAGTCAAGACACAACTTTAGAATTGACTAGATTCTTCTTGGTGTTATCAGCACCAGGTGTCCTCTTAACAAGTGCCTACTATAGCAGATCCCAAGACTTGTTACTGGAGATGGTGTTCTATCTACTAAAAATGGTTACTAGATATCCTTTACTTAAACTTGATAAAGTTAAATAGACAAGGACAAACTTAAAACTGTTTAGTGACTAAAGTTCAATAAATAAATTTAAAGTAATTGTTTATCTCAGGAATGTTTTAAGATATACAAAATTAAAATAAAGGAATATGTGTATAGGTTATCTTATACTTAATCATCAACTTTCATTCTAACTTCTTCATAATCTCTTCTCTCTTAGTGGAGTCTGTTTACTCTAGCTTCTAATTCAGGAGCTCCGTATTTCCTTTAACTCTATGTTGAACTGTAAATGGTTCTTTTCCTTGTTAAATCATTGTTTTCTGGGCAGGTGTGTAAAATTTAATCTTGTGTTAAAGTCAGGTACTGGAACTTTGTTAGCCTAGTTGTGGGTAGCTAACCTTGAACAATAACCTAGGGTACATGATTAGTTTGAAAAGGATGCTAGGCGCGCCCAAGGGTGGGATATGGGTTGATATGGTGTTTGATTTTTCCATTGATATAACTTCTAGATGGAACTTAAAGATAAGAGTTTGGTATGATATGAATAAAGTGAAATTTTACTTAAATTGAGAACAATCATTCACATATAAAAATAAAGTTACTCATCAAGAGGCTTTACTAAACAACTACTTGTATTATATCTTCTTTGCTTGGTTAAACATCATATTTTCACAGTGTTGGTGTCATTATTCTCTTCCATAGGTTTGGAGCAAGTCGCTTTTCTACAACTTCACATCTTAGTAGGTATTGAATAAAATTTCCATTAGTTTATTTAATTTTTAACTGTTCTCACTTTGAAGCACAGTTTTTATCTGGAGGATTAATTCTGGGGTCTCTAATATGTTTTTCATGTCATAACTTTCTGATATCATTTCCAAACAAGATTGAAGCTACAGCGGCGCCTTCTTCAGCCATTTTCTCAGACTTTTCCCACTTTCTTCATTTTCTTACTGGCTACCAAGTGCTCTCCATATCTGGGTACCCAGCCCACTTGAAAAGATACTGAAACTATCCATGGTACATCCATATTCCTATAATGGCCTCTAATTTAACACATGGCAGGGTTTTGATAAGTGGAGGTGCTGGCTCTCTAACATTCTTATTGGGTAGGAAATGTACTTCTTTTTTAAACAGAAGGGAATGGTGGAATACGTCATAAATATTCTATACCTCCTGTAGTTAACTTGATAGGCCACTTTCCTATAACTTCTGTCACCTTATTAAGGACCCACACGCTGATGGGAAAGCTTGAAACATGGCACATTAAGGAAATATTTTGTGCGTCCAGATATACTTTAGTACTCAATTCCTGCTGTTTACCTGGTATCCGCTTACTGTTTGCTTAGTCCTAGTAGGTTTTTACAGCTCATCTCAAGCTGGCCAAGCACAATGCATTTGTCTAATGGAACTCACTAAATGTTTATTTTCCTTTGGGATTATCTGTTTTTTATGGAGGGTATGGTTCCCAGTGAACATTATTTTATAACTGGTTTTTAAAAGATGACATCTCAATAGAGGCATGATATAGATTATTGTAACAAAAATGTGCCATTGGCAACAGCTCAACCCAAATCTTGTTTTGAATTTAAATAACATCACAGATACTTCTACATAATCTGGTTGATCCTCTCAGTCTTTCCGTCAGTCTGAGGGTGGTATGCGGTAGTCAAACATCCCCTTAATTACAAGGTCTGGGATAAATCGCTTCTAAAAATATGATGTAAAATTTGGGCCTCAGTTTTAGATAACCTTTCTGGGGTTTCATGTTAGAGGAGACATACTTTATAAACAAATGTGCTGTATCTTTTGAAGTGACTCTTGTAGTTGTAGAAATGAGTGTGAATATCTTATTTAACTGAACAACTAAAATCAGAACTGTACTATAAACCCGGGGAGAGGGAAAACTACACAATAAAATCCATAGATACAATTTTTAAGGATGTCATGCTATTTTTTAGTGGTTCCAACTTGCACTCAGATCGACCTCTATGAGCCTTAGTTCATCCACATGTCTCACATCCAGCCAAGTAGTTTTCTACAATACTAATTAACTAAGGCCACTGGAAAGTATATTGAATGATGTGCACCATTTTATTCATTACAAGGTGTCTATCCTTGTTCAAGTCATTGTGATAATTTATAATCTCCTATCCTTTTTAACCTTCTGGTACAAACATGCAGCCTATCCTATGAACCTTTTGGCCTTTGAAAGTAAAAGCCCTTATTTTACCATATGTTGACCAGATTCAGGCTGAGTTTATTATGTACTTATTGACAAAAACGCGTCAGAATCCTGAAACTGAAGAATTTTATCTCCTTAGCTCAATTAGTACTAGATGGGAAAGTAGTTCATCAGGGTCCTTAGTCTTAAGCAGCATCTGCGTGTTGTAATCAGAAATATCTTCATTAATAGGTATCAGATATGGAAGCTGGGTCAGGGAAATCAGGAACCACGTTGAACTTCTTGAGCTAATAACCAATATCCAAGTTATAATACAATGGAGTAGAGCCCATTTGGCTTGCAGATGGTTTTGCTGTCACATGTAGAATATACTTGAGATACTCGTGATCCGTTATAATCCTCACAGGGTGCTTGTCCCCACAAGGTACTGACTCCAGTGCTTCAACACTTGGTTAATAGCTAACATCTCCTTGTCATATATATGTGTAATTGCATTCTTCTGGGTTAAGCTTCTTGTAATAATAGGCTACGGGGTGCAATCTACTATAAGCCTCCTCCTGCAATAAAAAAACTCAAGTGCAATACCAAAAGCTCTAGTTTCAACTACAAATGGCTTCTCATAGTCAGGCATAGCTAGCATATGGTTAGAAACAAACGCATTTTTAAAGAAGGAAAAAGAATTTCCAGCTGCTGAAGTCCACTTATAAGGCACATACTCTGAGATGAGGTGGGTCAGAGGTAACGCAAGGGTAAAAGTCCTTGATAAAAAACGGCAAAAGTTTTTTAATCCTGAAAAACTGCAGACTCTTTCTGCCTTGTAGGCATTGGCCACAACTTGGTTGCCTCCACTTTACTAGTTGCCATGGTAAGCCCGTTCTTTCCACAACATAGCCAAGGAACTCAGCTTCCTCCTACGCAATCTCACAATCTAGAAGCTTCACATGCAATCTGTGCCTTCAAAGCTCAAAGACCAGGTTTAAAAGCAGTAAGTTTTCCTATAGTGTCAGGCTGTAAATCATGATATTGTCAAGGTAAACCACGAAAAAGTGGTCCATGCAGCCGCCCAGAATCTTATTAATCATTTGTTGAAATGTGCTAGGTGTGTTGCATGACCCATATTGAATCTCCAAATATTCAATTAGCCAAGATTGCGTCTTAAACGCCGTTTTCCACTCATTGTCATCTTTTATCATTATCTAGTTCTTTTCATCCTTCAAGTCAACTTTGTATAATATTGTGGCATTGGGCAACAGGTGGCTCAGATAATCAGCATAAGGTGAGGGAATCAGTTCTTGATGGTTATATCTATGAGCTTCCAGTTAAAAACACATGGTCATAGTCCCTATTTTTCATATTGACAAACAAGAGTAACAAATTGGGAAAGCGGGACACCCATTCAAACCCTAGTTCAAGCATAGTATTCAGATTCCCTCACATGGAAACTTGTTCTCGTTGATAATACTGTAAATTGATCCATAAGTGGGGTGCTTTCCCTCTTGAAAAGCAATCGCATGATAAAAGGGTCCTTGAGCTAGTTTACCTTGGCTTCTCCACTCCAAAGAGTGAAGACTACTTTAATAGATACTTATAATATTTCTTTGCAAAGCTCTAAAATGCCTCTTAAACTACAGTTGCAGATATGTCTAGAACTCAGGTATTTTATAACATGAAATCAGTGAACTTATACTTTAGTTTAATTGTGATTGTACTCTTTCCATAACTGTGCTGGAGTTCAACATGATTCTACCAAGAGAACCTAATTATTAAAGGATGTGGTAAACTATGCAGGACCCAAAATTAACCTGAATGTAACTTCAAACATCTAATCAATGTAACAACTTTTTAGCACTAGTGGTGCCCAACCTGTAAGGGTGATCTTTCATGAATTCTTATTTGCAAATGAGCCAAACAAAGGGATTATCAGAAATGAAAATTTCCTAATATGACACCTCAGCTAACAGCCTAGGAAGCCATATCAGAAGGAGAGGATGCTTTGAAGAAACTTTTGTCCAGCGCACACTTTAGCTGGCAGACCATGATGGACAACATTGGGGTAGAAGCATCAGCGACATGAGGCATAAGGAGGTATAATTGTGGGGTTTCTTTTGTTGATGAGGCCAGCGGTGTCCATTGCCTCAATATATTGAGCAAGTTGATGCACAGAAAAAGTGATGAGAGCATGCACAAAATTGAATGACTTGATGCGCCATCTGGTTTGAGGATAATTGGGGTCAAAAAGAGAAGTTTTTGCTGCATTGATGTAAGCATGGCTCGCACCAAAAGCAAGCTCTCAATTCTGTACTTCGCATCTTCCTCAAAATCATGGGTAAAATTGAGGATAGGAATACCCTCAAGGGGCGCCATCGCCCCATATAGTTGCTGGTGAAGTAGGGTATTGGCAGGGGCATCTGCAGCCTCAACCGCCATTTTATTAATATTTTTATACCCATGAAAATCATTTCAAGGGTGAAAATGGTGGGGACACAAATCAGGAGGGTCAACGAAAAACTCCTCCAAAGCAAAATCCAGTTTTACGCGGTATGGCTGTTCCTCCACATCAATCTATTTGAGAGCATCAAATGGATTAGTTTTGGCCAGCACTGGGCCTGCCACCAGAATTGGGGCAGTGGCAGAAGTTTATTAACCACATGCTGTCAACCATGGCAGCTCAGCTGAATAGTCAATGTAACATAAACAGCGGAATTTTGCAGAATTTTGCCATTAACCAATGTTACTTTCATTGATATTTTTATGAAAAAACAGCATTTACACTGCATGTTCTGAGAAAAACTTTATGCAAGGCCCACTATCCAGAAAATATTTGGTTGCAAACATTTTTCTTAAAGTCAAACTCACACTTAAAACTGGATAAGACTGTATATCTTTTTATAAGTAAACAAAGGTCAGGGGTCATTCCTCTTACAGTATATATTACCCTGACATTCTACTGGTCTTCAACATTTGGTACAATAATATGGGTAAACCAATAGCCTTTTTTAATGCTAATAAGATAGGATTTTGACTGACAAAGCTGGCAAGATGGCCATCTAACCCTTGAAAGAAGTATAATGCTTTTAAACTCATCATCCCAAAATTTTCTGATCTAAAAAGCTCTAGTAACTTTCACACGTAATCCTCAATTTATATGAACTTCCTACCAGAAATTCATCAGTCAAATGGTCATGCACTCTATCACTGACTTGATTAGTAGCTGCTAACAAATGCCAATATAATGATACATAGTCTTTGCAAAATTCCTCATTTTCTTCCAGAGTCTGGTTGAACCATCTCAGATCTCCAGTGAGTTCCATACCCCCTGCTAACTTTTTCTGGGTATTGATAACACAAATCTCTGGACACGCTTATACTGAGCCCTTAATATCATAAGGTTATTGTGTACACCTAAAAAGGTCAATTTGCAGTCAAGAGATCTGTGACAATAATTTCAGGTGTGCAGTTAACCACCTTACAGATATGCATCTGTGTGAGCCCTCCAATCTTCTTTGGAACTTTTCCATTGTAAATCTTAAAGTAAAAATTTTCACAGTAAGTGTATGGTAGCCTTTTATTAACACAACGATACTACTGTATCCCATAAGCAACATTTATTAGCTTAGATTTGGTAGATATAAAGCGGTACAATAATTAGGGACTAGAACCCCATTTGCCTGGTTACAGGTAGCTTATTCTATGCTAGCATGACCTAAGCTACATGATCAGTACAGTAAGGATGCTTGGCGCGCCCAAAGTGGGATATGGGGTGGTAAGATGGGTTTTATATTTTCCACAAATATAAACTTTCTAAATGCAATTGAATGATTAAAGTTTGGTAGGATATTGAATGAGTTATAGTTTTTAATTAAATCTGATATTAAAACTTAAATTTAAATTTGAATATAATTTTAGGTATGCCGACCAGGGGACAGACATTACCAAAGCAGAAATACTAAAACAAACCAAACTAAAACAACCTTAACTAACCGCCAAAAACGAGCAGCAAGACATAAAAACATGCCATTTTTGCCCTCAAAACGGTTTTCCAGTTTATAAAAATACTAATAAGATAGCAGTTGAGGCTGCAGATGTTTCTTCTAATACCCTTCTTTGCCAGCATCTTCATGGGGTGGTGGAGCCCCTTATTGAGGGTATTCCTATCCCCAATTTTCCCATGATTGAGGAAGATGCAAAGTATGAAATTAAGGAGCTTGCTTTTGGTGGAACCATGCTTGCATTGATGCAGCAAAAACTTCTCTTTTCATCCTTAATTATCATGAAACCCATCGTCACATCAAGTCATTCACTTGTGTGCCTGCTCTCATCACTTTCAATGAGCATTGACTAGCTCAATACATTGAGGCAATGGACACTGCCAGCCTCATCAATGAAGAAAACCCCCAATTATACCTCATTATGCCTCATGTCGCTGATGCTCCTACCCCAATGTTGTCCACCATGGTCCTCCAGCTAAAGCAGGCGTCAGACAAAAGTTTCTTTAAAGCATACTCACCTTCTGATATGGCTTCTTAGACTGTTAGCTGAGGTACCATATTAGAATTTTTTATTAATAATAATCCCTTTGTTTGGCCCATTTGCAAATAAAGGTGCATGGCATCTCCCCCTTTTGGGTTGGGCACCACTAGTGCTAAAAAAAGAAACTGGACATCCGTGGTAATAATGATATCTTTTTTTTAGTACTAGATGGAGTAATAATGATATCTTCTAAGATGAACTTTGCCATAGTGGTGGATCCTAAATCTCTGATAGCTCTGGCCTCCACCCATTTATTGATGTGTCAATGGCAACTATTAAATATTTGAACTGTCCTAAAGTATTGGCCAAAGGCCCTATTTCATCAATAGAAACAGTGTGTCAGGCAAAATTTGGCTTAACTAATTGGTATGAGGTGGCCTCCTTGTAAGGGACATCCACTTAACACTCCTTACAACATCAAAGGGTATCATAAACATTGAAATTTATTTGATTCCCAAAAGTGGCGTTGTTTTAATAGTACAAATATCTTCTTAAAGCCGTCATGCCACATTGCCTTGTGAGCTCCAATAATAATATCAGTCCATTCCTTTAGCCAATGTATCCAAAGTTGTTGATTGTGGATAACTTTGTGCATATTACCATTCTGAATAACAGTATTCATCATTAATTTTTTAAAGACCGTTGAACTTCCATGTGGTTATTAGCATAAGATCAAGTTAGATTTTTGTCAAATAGCTCCTCTGCCACTTTGTCCAAAAAAATATGGTAGGCAAACGAGATAATCCACCAGCGTTTAGATGATTTACGCCAGGGTGATGCTGTAACTCATAATTGTACCCTTGTAACTTAAACGCCCATCAGGACAGCTACCCTTCTGTATTTTTTGAATTTTGTAACCAGCGAAGAGAGGCATGGTCTGGTACTAAAGTGAAATTTAGCCATGGATATAAAACTGAGATTGTTTATGTGCATATATATAAATGCCAAAAACTCCTTCTTTGCCCCAGTATAATTTTGTTTATGGACGTCCAACGTCCAGCTTCATTAAGCTACTATGTGTTCAACTCTATCTTCATTAAATTGTGATATCACTTCCCCAAAAGTGGTGAGAGAAGCGTCCATTTGGATATTAAATGGCTTTTCAAAATTAAGGTATTTTAGAAGTGACTCTTAGGTTAAGTGAAACTGGAGTTTATCAAATGCTAATTGGAAGTTCCCTATCCACTTAAAATTACCTCAGTCCTAGGAATATGAAACAATGTTTCACCTATTATACTGAAATTTTAACAAACTTGCATTAATAGCCTATTTTTCTCAAAAACACTTGAACGCCATGCTTGATACTCAGTAAAGCCATGCATTCAATAGCCTCAAACTTGTCAGGCTGTGGCCATAAACCATGTCCATCATTGACAAACCCCAGATAATCCAGCTGTTTGTGGAAGAAATTACACCTACATGGCTTGATTTTCTAATCCTCTTTTGCAAGCTGGTAAAACCTCTTCCATGTGCTAGAGGTGTTCATTAAACTTTCTAGAGAAAACGTTAATATCATCTAGAAAACTAGGCCACAGAAAGTTTTAAATCGCCAAGAATGGTATCATAGCCCACCACTGTAAGTCTTGGGGAGTGTCCTTTGGCTCTTGATTGAGCTATCTTTCCATTCCTGAATAAGAAAACACTGAAGAGGATGGCGGTACCCCTCATCACCCAGGGTGATCTCACCCACATAGTTGACAAGCAATGGGTGACAGCCCATCCGCTTCAGATCCCACCCCCAATTCCCTCACTCACCTCGGCAGAACTGTTGCAGGGAATTAGTGAAATCTGTGCCAAGATCATCAATCTGAAATCAGTTGGATCTAATTTGGGTGGCAATTGGGCTAATGGTCAAAATTTGAATGGCTGTAAAAGTATGAAGAATAAGATATCAGCCAGATCACCTGATGGTTCTAATTTGACCCCTAAATCAGTAGAACAAATATTTGGCGCCATTGATGAGAGTTTGAAGTTCTCTGATAGTAATTTGGGCGTTGCGCATGATGGGATACTATCAACTGAACAAATGGATAAATGACTGAGCGCGGGCGGGTTGGCTGTTCCAAACCCATTCCCAACCAAATGGCCCCATCCCTATATGGGATGGCCTTGGGGGATTCCCGTCACTCGTCAGGCCAAATGCCATTGTGCTAACTGTCAGAAACATAATTAACCCCTGGTCCAGATGTTTGAGGTCAAACTGACAGAGACTCAGCCTGCCGCTGATTTTGAAATGTCAGTTCCCAAAGAATAAACCCCCCCACTATCAACCAATTTGCCAGTTAGGCCAAATTTGTGGATCCCAACCACGCCTTATCACTACCCAATCGACCACTATTTAATCAGTTGCAAGGCACTGAGAAGATTGTTGGTTGATTTTCTAACTTTATTTCCCAAGTAAAAATTTTATTAAAACCCCAAATTTTTATCTCCTTCCTTTTGACCACATTCCATATGGCGTTTTCCTGGTGGTTCACCGCTCCACACTCTGGGTGGGCTTTACCAATTCTCTTGGTTACCATGGTTCCCTCCATTGCCAATTAGGCTCAACAAGTCCAAAATTTTTGGCTCTACAATCCTGTTCTCATGACCTTCCGGCAGCAATATACAGGGATCTTATGGCCCTATGTCCGCCAACTACAAGAGAAAATTCGCCTCTCTACCACCCCCAACAAAATGGTTTTAATAACCAAGAATCTCGCAGAAACTATCCCAGTAGTTCCCACCCCTGTTACTAGAACCCCTGGGTCTGAAGTCTATTCAGTATGGTTTGCCATCGGGATACTCCTAACCCTGACATTCCACCACCATTTTGTGGCATCCTATTTCCTGGCTCCATATCAAGTCATACAGTCAGCAATGCCTCTGGCATTATGGCTTGCTTTCTGGATGCTCGCGCATCCTGACTAGCAGGCCAGTCTAAACTTCTTCTGCCATTTCCATGACAGCTACAAGTCACAGGAGCATTTCACAGCTCCTTTGGCATTCTAGTAGGTTTTAGAGACCTTGGGAGGTATGATAGCACATTTTTCCTGTTCCTCTTTGAGCAGCTCTATCTGCTAGTAGCCTGAAATTTAATTTAGGGCTGATAAATACTGTGCGCTGCCTAAACGGTCTAGTGAATCATTAGTTTGAGGTAAAGGATAAGAATCTTATTAGTAATATTGTTCATCTTCCAATAATCAATTAAAACGCTATCTAACCCATCTTTCTTCTTAATGATTAACACTGGGGAGGCCCATGGTCTCTTGGAGGGCACTAACATACCATGTTGCATAAGCTGAGTGATTTCAGCATTAAGACTTAATCAACTGCCTTTGAATGCCTAATAGGACAAAGGTGAATGGTCAGATGATTGTTAGTACCAATCTGATGTAGTACATCCTATGCACACCCAGATTATAATAGTTTTTAGCAGATATAGTGCAGTATTTATCAAATAGGGCCTTAGCTTGGTTTTTTCATCCTCATTCAGGCCCAGAAAGATATTCTCAAGGCACTAGAGTATACACTATTTGATTATTATTGCACTCAAGTCAAAGTTCATCTAGATCTTCAAAATTATAGATATTGGATACCTCATCAACTGGTAGTATATGGAAAAAAGCAAAAAAGTGATGGCTCTTAATATGTAAAGGATAAGTTTACAAATTAGCCAAGAGTATCTTAATTTGCCATGGTCAGGGAGGATAATCCTGGCATGGTGACAGCTATAATATGGAACGCTCATAGGGAGCAACAATTTCACCATATAATCTTTGGGGAAGTCTAAACTAATGTCAGTCCCTTTTACAACTTGGTGGCCTGACAGAATGATAAGATTACGCTGGTAGTGTAGTGAAATCCCAGTAGATTCAAAAATCTGGTTGGTTAACTTCTGCTTTTGGGATTGAATCTGCTGGTAACCTAGGGGTACTGTACCATTCTTAAAAACTAAGCTGACCAATTCTTGAGATTGATCTGAGGAGCCTTATCCTTTTGATAATAGAATAAAGAAAGGGTTTGCCCAAGAGTTCTAGGGTTTTCTCTTCAAAGTCAGCTTTTAATCCATGAGCCCTCATAAAAGAGATTTTAATAAAAAATTGTAATTCTGATCAGGCAACACAATGATGGTAGAGGAGACAACCAGAGAGCCAAATTGCAGTGGCAATGCAATGTAGACTCCTTCTGACGTCGTAGATGCATGGCTTTAGTACAATAGCTCATTTAATAATCAATATCAGGAGTGAGGCCTAATTGCTTCATTAGTTTAGTGGACACAATATTAATTGGTGCCCCATTGTTAACAACTGCAAGGAATTCAAGTTTGTTAACTCAAATATACAAATAAATGCATTCAGAGAAATAAAAATCTTCTTAATTTATTGTTAAATCCTCCAGGGTGTCCACATGATTTAAGAAAGTTTGAATTTCAAGCCTTTCTGAGGGCTGGATTCCTCTTTGTTCTCAATAGAGATTGCCATCTGGATCCCAGTTAAATGAGGAATATTGTCAGAGGTAATGGGAATCTCATGTAATATAAATTGTTGAGCATACAGTTTCACTATAATTTTTGCTTTACCGCGGCCTCACCTTTCTTAGGGGCACAGTGGGTCACAACAACCCTGTCATTAACAATTAAATACAGTTCCACTGGAAGCATTGTGGCTTTATCCCTCTTTGGCTGGGCTGAAGGCATGATTGGAGATTTTTTTGCATTTGGGATGTTTTTAGAAGAGGCAGAGATAGAAAAACTTGTTCTACTCCGCCCTTACTTTTCACAAATACACCTCCTTTAATAGGTTTTAGGAATAACCTCTAACTTTATAACTAGCCTTAGGGTAATGATTGGCATAATGCATAAAAGGCCTAATACAAAACTAAATAACCTGATTGATGTCAGGTTTCTCAAAATGAGGGCCATATGGCTGGGTTAATTATTTAGTGGGGACACACCCTATTCAGATGATTCACATGTTTCCTTAGATCTTGGATTTGGGCTCCAAAAGTAACAGCACACCGATGGAGGTAGTTCACCATATGAGTAATATCTCTTTTTCACTCAAGACTGGTATCAGAACCCAATACAACTCTTAATAGGACTCACAGGCATGGTGAATATCAATCTGGGCGTTAACTTTATTAATGACATTATCTTTATACATTGTATAAGCCTCTAAGTAAAAACGCTCAGCAAACACTTGAATTAGTTCATCTCTTTCAAAATGATATGTTTAGGAACTCTATCTTACAAGTAGTCATTCTCTCAGCCTTGCCAAATTCTTTGATGAGAAGAGCTCTGGTGTTAGAGTAGGACAAGCCTTCATTAATTTTGACATGATTAACTCTTTTATTTATTATCTAATGAGTTCATTACTGTAGCCAAATTAACAGTATCAGATGCTCCAACTATGCTAATTTCAGTGAGATCCAAAAGTTATGTATGTTTGCATTTTTAATGAGCTTTGGCAAATTTACAGGGTCCTGAGAAATTTTACAGAAAGTCACTAGCAATGGTTTTGTTGAGTCTCCAGTTTAACTTGATTTATTAAATTAGAAAGATGGCAGCATTCACCTGCAGCATCATTTTCATATCAATAATTGTTTGATTGGTAAATAGAAGTTCCTTTTTAAAGCAATATTTTCACTCTCAAGGGACTTTACTTTCTATCCCATATCTTTGATATGAAGATTTTACTTTAATATGATATCAGAAAGTAATCCAAAATGGTACTCCATTTCCACTTATAATTGGCCAGTTTCATTTGAAGGGTATGACTGGCCCTGAAGATCATTCATTTCAATGTCCAAAGGTTGCATCATTTCAGGCAAATGGTACTTTTTTGTTTAAGCAATCAGCGTTCACTTTAATGAAAACTGGGTGCAGAAGAACAAAATGTGTATGACCCTGTAGTGAGCACCAAACGTTGAATTCAGTGCAGAGGCATCATAACATAATGTCACAGGTTATAATACATGGACTAAAAAGGTAATGTTTGGGGACATTATCCTATACCAAAAACACCACAAAATGCAATAAGCAATAATAGGGAATTTTTACTAATCTATATATATAAAACAAAGTCATGTTAGTTACACCATTTATAACTCAAGAATGGCTGGACCAATTTTTATGATCTTTTCTTTGTTGGATTTGTCTCCACCCCAAATAGCAGAATTTTTATTAAAACATGGGAAAAATTAAGTAAAATAAAAAGTTTTAAATGTAACAAGTGAAAATACTATATATACTTCGATGGTATTCACTATATTGTTACAGCTGAGCACTTTGATATTCAGCTGATTTAATATTTTAAATGGTTTTGTTAAGTGGTTAATGGTCATTTGGGTATTTAATAAGTTTATCTAAATCAAAACTTTGAATCAAAAGTCAATTGATTTTAAAAATACCTCCTCTAGCATAATCAGCTCAAGTCCTCTCTCTCACAAATATCACTTTTTATAGCAAAAGTGAATTAAACAAGAACTGAGAGAGCAAACAACTGCCATAATGAACTGCAATTTTATAGAGCAGTGAACAAAGGCCAACCAACCAAGTGTAGGGAAGTCTAGCCACCCATCTGTGTGCAGCACATAGAAACGGATAACTTTCCTGTGCCAATAGTTGTTGAGATGGATGAACCATCTGCCGACCTTCCTGCTGGACCAAGCCCTGAAATATTTAGAAATAGGGCTGGGCATTCTACCATGTATGCACCAAGTAATGAACTGGTGACACAAACAACAACAAAATGAGCAAATGCATCAATGGGTCACAGAGCCCTAATGAATAAAGCAAATGACAGGGTCAACTCCCTAGGATTGATGCCCACCAACACCCAGACAACAAGTGCAACCTTCTGGGAGTGAGGCCCAATGCTGAGAACAGTGGAGTCAGGAATATTCCCCAGTGAACCTCAATCAGTAGGGGGACTGGGGCCTCACAGGGTGAGAAACTTCTTGCCAATAAAGCAAAAAACCTGGATGAGGTATTGGTAGGATCTGAAACTGACTCAGATTCAAATAACAAAAATTGGCAATTCAAACCAATGGAGTCAAGCAATAAAAAGTTTTCTTCCAATATGGAGAAACTTACTGAATCAGCTCAGGGTATTTAGGTGAAGAACAAGTTGGGTGCCAACCCTAAAACAGCCCAGTTAGGGGGGCAAATAGTCCCCAACCAAAATTGATTCAGTAGCATGAGTAACTCATTGAGTGGAATGCCTGATACACAATTGGGCATAATCCCCAATGAAGGCATTCTGACAGGGGGCCATAGCTTGACAATGCATTGATAGCTGATCCCAAATATCCAATCACCAAACCAAGCCAATCCATTGAAGACCAACCAAAGTTGGGGTGACTCTATATCAGGGACTGAACCAGCAGCAGATATAGTATATTGCTATTATGAATGCACTGTGTTCAAAAAATACTGGTCCATGATATGATATATCCTATCAGGCAATCATTTGCCTCTGGGTATACATCCATCACAGGACCTGTTCTTTACAAAAACCCTGAGAACAGCTCTGATCCAACTATGAGCCTTCATTTACTATTATTGTGTATGGGTAATTCACTGTGTGCTTGTCACCAAGGTTATGAGCAATGAGCACCCCCATCACAGAGGTTTGGTATTGAAGACTATTTGGATTATCTCTGATCAGCTCCACCAGATCTCAAAATTCTCATGCATAATCCCCAAGTGTTATAAGGCCACACGTTTGGCTTTCCCCACTGGATCGCTCATCACACATGATGAAGCTACTAATCATTTGATAATAGTATGTCCTGTAAGCCCACCGCTGCTAGAACTGTGGGTAGCAATGGCGATCGCCGATCAGCAATGGTCAGAGGTGCTAGAACTCTAGCGGCCCGAATCCCTGGTCTTTTTTACCCTTGGCTGAATTACCTGTATTCCACCCCCCTCTTACTTTCCCTTAAATTTATTTAATAAAGTATGGAGTTTTTAAAAAAATCTAGTATAATTGGCTCAGCTTTTAGCTCTAAACTTCAACTCTATAAAAGGTCAGTTGTTCAAATCTTGGCATAATCTATATATATAAAAGCAAATGTGTATGTGTGTGCTATGCCCAGCCAAAACTAGAGCATGTAGAGCTCTGAAAGTTTGGCTATAGGTGGACGGGAGGGGGTCCGTGTGCACCTTGAATCCCGATTTTTAATTTTCATAGTAAAATAAAAAGTTTTATATGTAACAAGTGAATATTATATATGTTTTTAATGGAAATCGGTATATTGTTACAGCCGAGAAGTTTGATATTCGGTTGATTTGGTAGTTTAAATGGTCTTGTCGAGTGGTTGGTGGGTTTGTGTTGATTAATAAGCTTAACAGTTTAAATAAAGTTAGTGATTGGTTGATTTAATAAAGTTGATTGGTTTTTGTAAGTAGTTGTGATTTTCGGTTGTTTCGATACATTTAGTTTTGGTTTACGAAGCGGTTGGTGATTGGTTGATTTTTAATCTAATGGTTTTAGCTAAGTGGTTTAGTGGTTTAGTTAATTCGATAAGTTTAATTGGGTATGGCTGAATGGTTGGTAAATTTATATTGATTCAGTATAATTTGATTACTTAATTTTATCGATAACCATCTACAAATATAAAAATTATGAGATTATCAGATGAACTTTAAGCCCACAAACAAATCTGTGTTAAACTGGGTATCAACAAGAATTAATCTTAAATTTTATTTACAAAAGAATCATTATGTTAATTTGTTTATATAGATGCATTATCTCGAGCAAATAACCAAAAATCACCAAACTTGGCACAAGTATTCTATAAAGTTTGGGAACGGAATGCTAATATGTAATTGTTTAATATAATCATATAAATTTAAACATCAGTTCTATATAAGATCTAGAACGTATATTTCTAATGGTAATTATATAGCAATTTGGCTGTGTATTTTCATATTCATTTAATTCAACAGTTTCATAGGCTTTTATATTTAGTTGGTAGTTTTTGGCTGTTTTGTAAGTTCAATAATTGTTTTTGCTGAGTGGTGGTTTATTTTTTGGTTGATTCGATAGGCTCAATAGTTTCAGATAAGAGATTGGTGGTTTAATTAATTTGGCAGACTTAATGGATTTTAGCTAAGTGGTTGGAGGTTGGAATTTTTAATAGGTTTAATTGTTTCTGAACTTATTGATAGCTATCTACCAATATAAAAGCTAAAATAATTTAGAATCTGATTGATTTGATAAGTTTATTTTATTTGGCCGAGTGGTTGATGGTTTTTGGTCGAATCGATAGGATACAATTTAGCTTTGGAGGTGATTAGTTATTGGTTGATTTGATAAGTTCAGTTAGTTTTAGCTGAGTGATTGGTCTTTTTGGTTGCTTCGATTGAGCAATTAGATTTAGCCGAGTAGTTATTGCTTAACTATATATAAAATCTAAATAATCAATTCGAATCACCTGAAATTCTAGACACCGTAGCGAAGCACGGGTAACTCCGCTAGTTAAGTATAACTACACAGTAGTATCTAGTACTTCTTTCGGCTCTTGAGCTTGCTCCAACAAATCATACTAGTTGACTCTAAGCTTCTTCCCAGGAAAAAAGTCCCCTTTCCATTCACATTTCTCTTTGGACAAGCTCATTCTACCCTCGTTCTCATTAATGCTTTTAGTATTTACTAAAAGCATTCCATAATGGGTCAACTAAAATGATTATATCATTAAAGGCCAAAGAGGCGAGAACTAAGGTTGGAGTATTTTCCCCTAAAAGAAGAATTCTGCTGTACATAGTCAGATTACTGGCAAATGGCCCTGATAATTATAAAGCCATATTATTCCTGGTTTTACGCTGGCACTAAGGTGACATAAAATGATATGCCAAATAATTAAGAGGCAGTATATATTTGAGACCTCAGCATCAATAACCAACAAGGGTTTAAGGGGACAATAGATGTGCCAGCGGGGTATTAGGGATCTGCCAAATATTAGATTAATATTTTAGGCCAAACCTTTATAAAAGCAGAGGCCATGTGGCATAGTAACTATGTTGATCAAATCGTCTATCTAGATATTAGTTATAATATGACTTTTATTCATATAAATAGCATAAATAAATGGTTTGTTAAATGAATTACAACACAGGTTATAGGATCTTGCGAAAAGTCAAAACTTCTTCAGTAAAAGAATTGGTTTGTCCATATATTCTATAAGATGATTATGGGTAAATGAATTTAAAATTAGGTTTCCACCATAACTTAAGAACGGGGAGGTAAAATATAAGAGTGGGGGCATGGATTATGATTAGATTCAAAGCTTTAAAGTATTGGGAGGTAAGATTAGTTTAGCCCTTATAATTTGGTATTCTATCCAGAAAATGAAGGTAGGATACTTTATGAGGCATGAACGCTTCTTGGAGGCACCCTTATTTTTAGATGTGAGATTAAACAGCAGTGGTAAGCAATATCTTATAAGGAAGAGATATTGTTACTTATGTTTAATTATAAAAAATAAATTCACTAATTAGTTGGACTCCAATGATTATTCATTATTACTGTTTTTTAAGGCTATAGCAGAAGCAGTGATCAGAGGATTCCCAAATCTAAGGGACAAAGTTGGTTATCCCCCAATAGCTTTATGAGCTGATCTCCCACCACTCCATAATCAGCCTCATGGATAAAATCAAGAGCCATTTTAATTTTTGTATAAGTCAGGATGATATAATGTCAATTAAGGATATGATGTTGACTATGGCTAGAACTTTATCTGTATGGACTACCACTTCTACTAATAAAACCAAAAGATAAAAATGGGGAATTAAATGTTAGTAGAAAGTCAGACGGTATTTTCAGCAATTCTAGCTGAGTTTATATCTATTAAAAACTCAGAGTTTTTCAACTTGCTTGCAAATTTGGTTATTAAGGTCAGGTTTTTACTAACACAGCTGACTGTAATTTGTTTTGGCAATTGTAAAATATATAAATCAGAAAGTTTAGGTTTTAAATCCTTGAATAGAGTGGCATATCAACTTCAACAGGGGTGGCTAATATAAAGCAGTGGAAGTACTTGGCAGGAAGCTAATAGTTTAAAGCACTAAGAATTTGTTAGCAAAGGGAGCCTCTTGCCCTAAACTGACTGATCTTTTGCTTCATTATTCTGAGGTAAGTGAAAGAAGCTATTAACAATGTGATTGGTATTCTTAGAGTATATGTAAACTTTATTAGGTATAAGATTTGGGTAACATCACAGTTTAAACATGAAAACCCTTTAGGTGGATAATGAGAAGGTCAAGTAGTTTTGAAAGTTTGGGAGGAACTGTAACGCACTGGCTCCTTCCAATGAGCCACGAATGAGTTGGGCAACAGGATCCATGTTAAAGACCATAGGGCTGACAGGACTCCTGATATTACTCTCCTGGTGCGCGCGCCACAAGATTGGACAAGCACCCCTGGAAGACAGTTGCAAGTATACTTAACCCCAGCAACATACCTTGACTCCAAGACAAGGTATAGAGGGAGGCAATAGCCCTCCCAAGCTCACTCTCAAAGTCCAATCCTTGTTGATTTAAGCCAAACATGGCTGCAGTTAGGCAATATCTTTAAAATAAACCCAAATTATAAATATATAAATTTTAGGTTCTTTTATTTAATATTTAGCCAAGTTGATAGAAAACAGAACTGAGGAGCCTTCAGCTCCCAGTTCCTTCCCTATATACACATGCTAAAAGCTAAAATAAAATATAGTATAAGCTTATGGTGCCAACTTGAATGATGTTTGGTGTAAACTTTACAGCAGGATCACGGAATCTTTACTCAATGGTTTTGTGCCAGTTCCAATCCTCAACGGTTCTGCGCCAGTTCCATTTTGAATCCCAATCAAACCACAAAACTCTCAAGCACCTGTTTCATTCCATTCTTGATTTGAATCCAAATTGAATCTCAAAACTACCCATTTTACTCATTTTCCATTTTGTTCTGACTTGGACGCCCATCTTGCTCCTTGGCCTACTCCAAGCTCTGGCCCCTTAGGCGTCCTTGCCAGAACCAATTCCCCCTCCTCCTCCATATATACAGACACAGCCTGCCCTGTCTTACCAAAGATCAGGGCAATGTGATGCTGAGGATAGACCTCAACCATCACAGGAACCTCCATATGAGCTTCCTTAATGTGCAGTAGTGAGGTAAGATTGTACTTAATTGTCTTAAAGTACAACTTGGTAATGGTCATAGTTTGGAACAAAAAAACCAGCTTGGATGGAGTCATCCAAGGCAAGTGTGGGAATTTTCATATGACCACATTATCCAGCTTGGGATTAATTAAGCTTCAATTTATTTTAATTAATTGGTTCATTTATTTAATTTAGCTTATTGATTAAGCTTTGAGATGTTGATTGATTATTCCATCTCATTGGTGTTAATCACCAATTAAATAGTTAATAGTAATTTTCATAAGATCATATCCAATGATAATTACAGTTATAATTTTGTCAGGGATTGTTGCTGACAATTTGGAGATGAGTAAATTGACTCAAAATGGGTAATTAACATGGAAAATCATCGGGTTTGGTAACCAACACGTGGTCTGATATGAATAGCAATTTAATTACACTATTCCTCATGGATATCAGCTGGACTATTTCCCAAAATTGAACCAATATCCCTTTTCTGTCAGCTAGGTGTGCCGAGATCATTGTAGATATCCCTTTTTGTTGGCTAGGTGTGCTGAGACCTTATGTATATCCCTTTTCATTGGCTAGGCGTGCTGAGAACCTTGTGATTACCACGAATACCCCTAATACATGTCCTTCATCATTTTACCCTATAAATATTCCCTCTTTCTACTAATAAAAACAACTTAGTACTGTGTTTACTTTATTGTTTTCTATTATTGACTGTCTACTTCAGAGTGAAGTTGTGAAGAAGTCTTCCTGTTTAAGTGTCAACGCCAGAGTGAGGCCAAAGTCATTTAAATCTTTATATATTGCCAGAGTGAGGCCAAAGTCACTTAAATCCTTTTATATTGCCAGAGTAGGGCCAAAGCTACCCAATTACCCAAACTTGACTAAGCTAATTGTCTTCATACAATTAGAAAAATTGTGTTTATTACCAGAACCAATAGTTAAGCAAACCTGTGCACCAGTAGAAACCCCGCAGTCTTTACAGCAAGTCAATTCCCTGCAACTAAAGTTTGAGCATCAAGATAGAACCTTTGGTGAACTTGTTTAAGGTACCTCCTTAATTGTGGCTAATCCTCATAAAAGCCTGTTTTTAGTTTGCTAATATTAGATCACTCCCAAACTCTCTGATTAGTGCTGGCTTAGCATCAGCCCAAGTGCAACAATTCATTAAATGCAGGACCAAGATATCTTAGGCAACTCAGTTGAGATAAAAATATAGATGATTATGTTTTTGATAATTAGTACCCATTTTAAAAACACTTTCATAACAGTAAAGGAAAGTAAAGACACGTTCTCTACCAGTAATATTTATTTTAAAAAAATCTAATTGAGGTGCTTGGAGAGTGGGAGGTTAACTACATGGATGGACATGAAAAGGTACACATTTAGCATTGAAGGATCTGGTATCACAAGGATACTCATGTGGTTGAATGGCATCTACTTTAGTGCACCTGTTATTCAAATCATTAAAACAAAATTTTTTTTGCTCATGGGCTGAATGAACAGTTTTTGCAGCAAAGATTTGGGTCAGCTTTCTTGATTCATTTTTTATAATAGAAGTTGTTTTCCTAAGCTCAAGTTATTGATCTTTTATAGTGAGGATTTGCTGCTCTAAATCTTAAACAGGGTCTGGTATTGCTGACTGGCTCTAAGTTGACCATGGTGAGCAGCTAAAAAGACTTTTAACATTTTGAAAGGCACCTCTTTACTGGTATATTTACTCCCTTTAGCAACAGTGTTGGACATTCTCCTTCTCGACTTAAGAAAAAGAATGTTAGAGGAATTAGTGCTCCCAAATCTACTACCATAATTGGCCCATCTCCTGTCCAATCATCAAATAATATTGTGGATATCAACAATATGAGTACCCATAGCAAAAAGACCTTGGCAGATTCTTGGTGGAATCCTAGCTATCAGAAAAATATGGTTTATAACAAAAAATGGCTTAAAAAGGTAATAACTAATAATAGGAATTCTCTGACTTCTCAGCCAAATCTGAGGTGTTTGTTACCTCATGAATCTGACCACCTCCGAGGTGAGAAGATATTACTCGATGATGATAGGGTGCAAATTAACCAATCATTACCACATGAGTCTGATCACCGCTGAGGTGAGAAGATTTTACTCAACGATGATAGGGTGCAAATTAACCAATCATTACCACATGAGTCTGACCACCGCCAAGGTGAGAAGATTTTACTCAACAATGATAGGGTGATAATTAACCAATCATTACCATGTGAGTCTGACCACTGCTGAGGTGAGAAGATTTTACTCGCTGGTGATTGGATACAATTCATCAAGTTGTTACCACACAGGTCAGTTTTGCCTCAAAATATTTATCTTTGATCTGATAGGCTGAAAGCCTATATTTCCTAATTTAGATAACTCAGCTTTGTATTCTTTTGCCTCAAATACCCATGGTCTCAAAATCTGAACTAGTTTAAATAGGAAAAACTAGTATTGAGAAGAGGACCTTCTTTGGGTTTGCCCTGCTTAAACAATAAAAAACTTTAACAAAGCGCTATTTATTAATTTTATTATAAAGTAGAATTCTCACTTTAAACAAATTATTTGTGGCATCCATTGGTGGATCCCGCAGACAGCATTCTAACCAAGTATTGAGTTGTTGCACTTGCTGTATCAATGAATAAAGGCTGCCTTCCAGAATTACCAAGTTATTACTAGTCCCAGGAGGTCCAGGGCGTCCAGGCTTACCAAGAATTCTCAAAGGTACAGGTAATCTAGGACTTTTGGGATAACCAGGACTACTAGTCATCCCCAAAGGATTAACAAATTGAGTACTATCTAAAGTTTCTTAAATTACATGAACTTAAAAATCAATGATAAAGATTTTACTCCCTGAATATTTTCATAGTTGTTGATATAAGATTGTATTTTAATGGTGCTAATTATGATCTGGCTGTGAAGCATGACTTCCAGGCTATAATATGGTGGAGAGTTCAGAGTGGATATATCTGATCACCCCTTCATTGAAGTAAATCAATTGAATTTTAATGTCATTTAGATTCTTTAATTCACAAGTATTGCACTCTGATTCTCTTTACTGGAAGTGAAAGCTGACTTAGGAATTCAGTGAGTTGATAATGTTTTTCTTTATGTTAAGTTAAGATGCTGTAGTAGTTTTTTATTATTGAATTATATCACCTGCAGCAGATGTTATAGAGTTGAGTGAACAAACTGATGCAAGTAGCGTTAAGCATGGACTATTTAAACTTGATCACCATTGAGGGTCACAGTAAAAAATAAATTATAAATAGAGCCAGCATATTTAGAGATTGTCTTTGATTTGCTTGTCCATTCAGGATAAAGACCCAGTTATTAGGAGCTGGACTAATCTAAGTCTGAGATTTGTAATTGATAATTTCAGCAGATGAGGCGGTAAGTTCAACCTCCATGTATTATGGTAATTGTAGATCACGTGACATGGCAAAAAACTTCTGTATGCATGTTAACCGCCCACTCACTGAGGTAAGGGTTTTAAATTAGGAAGAAAAAAATGAAGCATAGTGAATAATGTTCATGGAAATTGTTGATATTCACTGAGAACTCAAGAATTTTCTGGCAGGGAGCACCAGAAATATGTCAAGACAAAGAGTAAAAGATCCAACCATTCATGTAAAAGTTCAGGTTACTTGAAGAAACAACAAAAATATTTTTAATAGATATACAAAAAGAAAGATTATCTTTAATTGTCAAATATCCTTTAATTTATCTAATTTTTAGTGATAATTAAAAATATTGTATATAGCCCATAATAATCATTTTATTTAAAGGGAGCAATAATTATGAAGAAGAGATACTAATTCTTTAAAGAAAATTGCCAGGAACTATGAGATGCTTTCTTTATATAATTTGTTCTATTCAGTTTTGGTGAGTGTCACAATTCTGATATGACTGTATGATAAGTCCTATGTTGTTATGGCAGAATGGATAGGATCTGCCAAGCTTAATATGAGTAATGATTATTCAAGTGCCTCAAGATAGAGGTGATATCTGGTTGTTGAGAAATCGCCTCAGATTAGGCAATCATGAATTTAATGAATGAAGAGTTGCTGGAACCAATGAGATATGGAGAATTAAATTACTAAGCCATGGAAGTGGTATCATCCAAAGTCACTATAATATAGGCAAGATGAGATAATTGAGAAAAAAGGGAGGTTGTTAGTAGTTTAGAGTAAGCGGAAACAGTGAGAATCCGCTGTATTGATTATATTAAATAAAAGAGATTGTAGGAGCGAGTACTTCATATTTATTTGAAGTTTATTCTGTTGTTTTAAGGATGACGATCATCACATTGTTGGTCCTAATTTCTCAGTGGGCTGAACCCTGTGAAAAACCTTTGGCGTATCTCTTAAATACCACCAATTTTATAACAGTGTGCTCACTACAGGGGGCCCATTGATCAATTATAAAATGATAAAAAACTCAGTTGCCAGCTATATTACATCAATGTTGTTTTGATAAATATTCTACCCAACACTCTGTGTCAGTTGCCTATGCAGAACTGAAACTGGCTTTGAACACTGTGCTTAAAAACAAGATGAGCTGCTCCAGGAGGTTTGCTGCAATAAGCTGCCCCCACTCAATCATGAAGGGAATATTCATGGGTTCTTTAAGCGGTTTGAAATTGCAACTGAAGGAGCCTTGGATCAGTGGAGAGCAAAACTGTTGGTTTCTTCCTTGGATGTTGGAAGTGCTAATCAAGTCATCCGTTACCTTTCAGGCAGTTCCATTACATACTAAGAAGTCAAAGAGATGGTGCTGCGGTTGTTTGGCAGAACTTCAAAGATGTTTCAGCAGAAGGCCAAGTTTTTGACCATCAAGTTTCAGCGGAATGAAACACTCACTGCGTTTTCTGAGTGATTTATGTCAGAAGCTCACATGCTAATTGGGGCCAGAATTTTATCCGAATATGACATGCATATTGCAATGACATCTGCTATGAATGCCATACCATAAGTTTACATAATATTTTGACCCCACTGTTGGATGAAATGTACCCTTGCTTAAAGTTTGTTCAATGTTTGCACCGTATATCAGTCAACTTCCCTCCACCTAATACCAAGTGGACTCCTTCTGCTACAACTGCCAAATTATCTTACTTTGGGAACTATGTCAGTTCAGTTCAGAGTCCACCAAGTCACCCTCAACAGTTAAACATCTGCCCCATATCTGCTTATCATCCCTGGCCCAACTAACATCCTAACCCTGTTTATGCTGATCACTTCCAGCCCAACTCTTGATGTGGCTTGTTTCACATTAATCAGGGATGTGGGCTCTATGGGGTCAGCTGTTTCAAATGCAGTTGACAGGGGCATCTGGCATGGTGGTGCCACAATCAACAGGTCTCATGTGTACAGATGAAACATTACTGTCAGGGAAAAGTCAACATGGAGTAGAGATGGGACTCTCTACCTCCGCTATACCAAACTCAAACATCCCACCTGAACCCATTTTTGAATAACAGCGGAAGTTCCCTTGCACAATGAGTCAGTTTTATATCAGCAGCCAGTTAGGGGGTGAAAGTTTTGACACAAGTGCAGGCTGCGGCTATGGCAGAAGAAGGGTCTCAGATGCAGGTTGAGCCATATGCTTGCCAAATGTTCAACCAGGGTTCCCCTGAAAAGTTAGACCCATCTCAGATGCACCTTTCTTGCAAGTGGTAAGCATCACTCTTCCAGTCAACACTATTATAAAACAATACCCCAGAATTGGTGAGGGGATTGCATGTTTCCTTAAAGACAGGGACTCCTTAAATGTCCATGTTATAAACAATCAAGATGTGTCTTACTCTGAATGTACTTACTGCAACCTGATTGTAGCTAAGACCTGAGTCTGTGCCATCATAAATACCAGTGCCCCATCAATATAGTCTCCACCAAATTGGTGGCCAGGTTGAAATTAAAACCAGATGTGGAACACTGGATGGTATATGACACTGCCGGAGAAGAAAACATGGTCTCTGAGGGAGCATATAGTGAGCTTTCATTGCAGTTTGGTTCTATTGTTGTGGTAGCCCCAGCTATAGTGTTACCAAATAGCAATTACAATCTACTAATTGAAAACTGCTTTTTGTGACACTATGAGGCTGTCATTAAGATAACGGATGAGACTTTTAAGATATTAGGTCAGCAAATCCCAATTCACTTCACCTCTAGCGGAATGCCAAATGATCTGGTGCATATGGGGAATATCAATCTGGCTTATAGCGATGGAGTAATCCCTGTGCATTACCATAGGTTAAAGGGCAAAACTTGGGCCCTTCCCCAACAGGTTTATGAATATTAAGGGCTGCCACTCAGAGCTGCCAGACCTATATCTATTCCATCCAGTAATCAAGCTATAGTGAACACTGATTTGGTGATTGAAGTTCCAGACTGACTGTATGGGGAAGTTATTGGTCCATATCAGCAAACGCGGTTTTAGCCCCATGTGGCCCCAGGTATTATATTACCAGGGCAGGGTGATATCAAAGTTTTGCTTGCAAATCTACAAATGGTACCACTGCAAATCCTCCACCACAAAATAGTGGCGTATTTATACTTAATCCCCATTGAAAAGGTTCTTTCAGTTCATGAGTTTGGGTCTCTGGAAGAATTTGGTCTGCTTTTCAAACCACAGCTCATTGTAATGGCAGTTGTATTGCTTGATGAATTAATGAAGCTGTCAGAACCACAGAAGGATCAGGAAATTGCTTTATTTCAGAAATATAAAGAGATTCTTGCTGTCAATGACCATGATTTAGGATGTGCGCGGGGGGTGGTTCATAGGTTGGACAAAAGAGATCATCCTCCCATCAGGTCAAGGCCAATCCACCAATAAAGGGTGTCATAAGAAGTAGTAACCAAGGAAATTGATAAGCTATTAGCGCAAGGGATTCTTGAACCATCAAAGAGTCCATGAGCTTCTCCTGTTCTTATTGTAAAAAATAAGGACGGTACTAACAGTGTAGTAATTGACTACTAAAAGCTCAACAGCATCACCAAAAAGGGCTCATATCCCTTACTGAAGATTGATGATGATTTGGATCAGTTAGGGGGAGCTCATTTCTTCTCAGCAATGGACCTGATCTCAGGCTACTGACAAATTGAATTGCCACTGGCAGAGCAGGAGAAGTGTGCTGTAATCACATCCAAAGGTCTTTTTCAACCAATCTGGATGCCACAAGGGATGTGTAATGCCCCAGATACGTTTCATTGGGTGATGGACACTATTCTTGGAGACCTAAAGCTGTCATGCATCCTTTTATACCTTGACAACATTAATGTTTTCTCCTGAACCTTCTCTGAACACCTCAACCATTTAGAAGCAGTATTCTGCTGGCTCGCTGAGGCCAGCATCAAGATCAAACCCCAGAAATGCCATTTCTTTAAGGACCAGCTGGAGTATCTGGGGTTCATAGTTGATGCCTCAGGGCTGAGACCTCAACCAGCCAAGGTGGAAGCTATTCAAAAAATGACTCCACCCAACAGCAAGCGGGATATACAGGTCTTTTTGGGAATGGTCAGATATTACTGGCGCTTCATTTCTAACTTCAGTTGTATTGGGGGCCACTATTTGAGTTATTAAGAAAGGACACTATGTTTGAATGGACAGAACGTTAGCAACTCGTTTTTGATACACTTTGAACAGCATTGACCTTTGCGCCAGTGTTACGCTATCCCAATTTTGAAAAAGAGTTCATTGTTCAGATGGATGCATCCCTTTCCACTGTAGGGGCAGTCCTATTCCAAAAAGATGAGGAAGTAGAAGAGCGCCCCATAGCATACTGTAGTTGTAGTTTGAACAGCCATGAGCACAATTATACCGTGACTGAGTGGGAGTGCATGGCGGTGATCTGTACCTATAAGCAATTTAAGGTGTATTTGCATGGGGTAAAATTCAAAGTTGTAATGGATCGTGCCTATTTACGCTGGTTACAGAATCTTAAAGAGCCTGAAGAGCGTCTAGACTGATGGGCTCTTAAACTGCAGGCATACAATTTTTAAATTCTTCATTGACCCAGAGCAAAACACCAGAATGTTGATTGTTTATTGAGATTACCCACAATTGAAGTTATGGCAGATCTGAGTGATATAATGTTTGATAAGATGCTTAGCAGCAAGTAGAACGATGAACTGCCTCCAGTCATTAAGGTATTGGATGGAATAAGGGCCAATACGTTCCAGTAGAATGGGGAATTGTATAAGCGGATAGGGGACACTACTGTGAATATCCCAAGACCTTTAACCCACCCAACTGTTATCATGAGTGCACATAGAGCCGTTGGCATGGTGGCGTGCGCAAGACATTGGAATTATTGCGGCCTTGGTATTACTGGGAAATCATGGACTTTGATGTGCTTGATACTATCTCCTCCTGTCACCAGTGCCAAGTGGAAAAGCCATTCCACCAGAAGACCTCATACCAGTTAGTGAAGCCACACTTTGCTTGGCATACGGTTTCCCTAGATGTTGTCAGGCCTCTGCAAATGGGAGCTAATCAGTCCAAGTACATTTTGGAGGAAATTGACCACTTAACCCGGTGGGTTGAATCCAGGGCAATATGGGACTTAGGGGCGGTCACAGTGGCCAAATTCATAATGTAATGCATTATTCAGCGGCATGGCTGCCCTCAGTTCCTCCTTACTGATAATGGAACTAACTTCACTTCCCACATCCTCCCAAAGCTTAATGAGCTAATGGCCATCTGAGGGGTTTTGACAATCCCATATCATCCTGAGTCTAACGGAATGGTGGAGCGAGTCAATGGGATGCTAGTGAACATACTCCAAAAATTAGTAGCAGATTGACCCTCAGATTGGAGTTCCCTTTTGTCCACCGCCATCTTTGCTTATAAGATTAGTTATCATTTTTCATGGGGAAGAGTCCCTTTCAATTACTATATGACTGACACCCTTCCCTTCCAGCACTGCTAAACTCCTGTGTAGAAGATACTGGTGGAATGAATCCACAACATTATTTGATGACTCTAGCTGACACCCTAATCAAGTTGCAAACTGAAATACTCATTCATTTAATCCAAGAAGATTAAGACTCAAGCTGCTGATCAGTTACAGCGTAGCAGGTTAGCCCAGTTCAAAGATGGGGACATGGTTCTATTCCACGATCAACATGGTTTTGGGTGTAAACACAAGTTGGCTAGTATCTGTATTGGGCCATTCAAAATTATTAAGAGACATGTATGGATGCATATACTATCAAGGATCTCGCTAGCAGTCAGATTATCAACCAAGTGCATGCAAAGTTCCTTTGGACATATAAGCAATAGTAGCCTTATCATCCAGTCAAGGGGGGATAATGCTGTGATTCTGATATGACTGGATGATAAGCTCTATGTTGTTATGGCGGAATGGATAGGATCCGCTGAGTTTAATATGAGTAATGATTATCTGAGTGCCTTAAGATAAGGCGATATCAGTTTGTTTGAGAAATTGCCTCAAATTAGGCGATCATGAATTTAATGAATGAAGAGTTTCCAGAACCAATGAGATATGGCGAATTAAATTACTAAGCCATGGAAGCAGTATCACCAAAGTTGCTACAATATAGGCAAGATGAGATGATTGAGAAAAAGGGAGGTTGTTATAGTTAGAGTAAGCAAAAACAGCGAGAATCCTCTGTATTGATTATGTTAAATAAAAAAGAGTTGCAGGAGTGAGTACTCCATATTTATTTGAAGTTTATTATGTTGTTTTAAGGATGATGATCATCACATCGTTGTTCCTAATTGTTCAGTGGGTTGAACCCTGTGCAAAATCCTTTGGCGTATCTCTAGCATACCACTTTTTTTTAACAGTGAGCTTCTCACAATATTTTTAAAGTGGAGTTAACCAATCATTTGAATTGGTTTAAACCCCTGCATAGGAAATTATCGTTTCTATAGATCTGGTTTAATCCTGCCATCAGAGTAATCATTTCTTTAGATCAGACCTGAGTCCAACAATGACAAAGAACTATTAAAAGTGCAGCGGGGAAAGTACCCCAGGTTTCATCCTGCAAAGTTACCTGCACTGAGTGCTCTAACGAGCACACAAAAACTCAAAGAACTATTTTCAATAGTGTAAACGTTTATTTATTAGAGCACCATTTACATAGTTCCTCTCTGTCATTTCAGGCTTGCATTGAGCACCTAACGCTATTATATTACAACGCACCTCAAGTCCTAATCCCATATCAATCTCATTGGAATGGGACCACTGCTCAGTTTGTGTTCTCCTAAGAGTTCACAATAGTCTAGGAAAACGTTTTTCTGATGCTATAAGTCATGACCCAGCCTTAGTTTCTTATCCCAAGGAAGTGGAGCTCTAAAAAAATCATCTGGTAATTCCTCCCAAATCAGATTATATCCAATTAGCCCTCAATTGCCAATGACGCCCATGTTCTTGTTTCACTTGAGAATCTAGATGAGCATGTGATTTTATAAATGTCATCATTGCAAACTTTTATATAATACAACCTTAATAGAGATGAAACTTTAACCTTAAAGATTAATGAGAAGTACTATATAAAGGACTATAGGTTAAGTTTCAGGGATGATTTTAAGTTTCCATCAGTCCTTTTTGCCTGGATAACCAAGGAGATCATTATGGTTAACTTTGGCAAACCCCAGAAAGGCTAAAATCATGGAGCTTATCTGATGCATGTATAACTGGAATGGAGTTTCATCTATGTTTGCCAGTATATCAAGGAGTGCTTTGTGTGCGACAGGAAGAAACCAAATCATCATCCACTTGCTGGCTTGTTGGTACCAGTTTATAAAGAAGAAAAGCCTTAAAATTCTCTTTCATAGAACTTTATTGTGGAGTTACACCTATCTGTTAGTAAGATGCCATCTTGGTGGTTGTGGATTGGTTCAATAAGTTTGCTCATTTCATTCCATGTAACATCACAGTAATGTAAATTCAGATGAACAAGCTATATGTCTCCCAAATAATCTCCACGAATTTAATACCCAAGGGGATTATTAGAAACTGTAAGTCCACTTCACAATTATGTTGTGAAGAGCTGTGCAAAGACCTTCAGATTCATCCTTACTATTCTACTGCCATCCACACCCAATCAGTTAAGAATACAGAACGAGTGAACCAAAGGTTGGAAAAATATTCCCATGCTACACTGCAGTTGATTGTTTAGATTAAGCAACACACGTCCCCTGGCATATTTCATTATAAAAACTCTCATCATTACTCTATTGTTTGTACTCCCTTGTAAGCCAACTATGGTTTCAACCTTTCCTTTAACATATAAACCAGTTGTGGGTTCAAGGCTAAAGCTGTGATTAACTATGTCAGTGTCATTAATAAAGTACGCCAGGAGGTAAATACTAAACATGGATGCTGTCATAGAGACTTACAAGAAGAATGCCAACAGGAAGAGAAAAGTAGGTCCCAAGTATAAGGATGGGTATCTTGTGTTGCTTGATGCCAGGTTTTTCCAATAAAACAGCCATGCAAGAATTTGGAAACCAAGAGGACAGGACCATAACCCATTTTTAGAAAAGCGGTGTCATGGAAAGTGATGATAATTATAAAACTGCTCTGGCACTCAGGATGAGTTACCACCCAGAACAACACTCAGATTACCTCTGGTACAGCCATTCACAATGTGGGATACAAAAAATAGGGCAACCACAAGTACTATCCAAAGATTACCAAAATTGGGAATCATAGTCACTGAATGTATGATGGCTATTAAATTAACAAATAAATTATTTCTAAGGACCATTTTATATAAACTAAAAGGTGGAAAGGAAAAAAATGAGAGACAGCAGAACATGTTGGGGTCGTTGCCTCATAAGATTACAAAAATAGGGAATGAAAACAATTTCATCTGCCATCAGGGATAATTATGCAATTCAAGTATGGCAGATTGACAACCTAGATTAATACCAATGCTAATTTTAATCTGACACAGCCTGCTTAAATTAGCATTTAATGCCATTACAAGAAACATTTTTCCTGCTGTGATTGCGCTTAATGAGATGGTAACCCTCTGGTGAACAGAAGGTTGCGCCACAGCCAGGCCACATATGGGTGGTCCCTTTGAGTAGAAAAAAGTTTCTATTGCACCCATACCTGTTGATTTGGGCACATATTTGCTAGCGATAGAAGAGAATGGTAGTTGGTAATTTCTGAGCCTGAAACTAGTTTGATTGAATTATTTTTGCTGATAATGGCATAGACTATAAATGGAACTTGAGCCAGTGTAGGCAACCTCTGCCAGAGGAGAATCACTGCCATCCCCTGATGATGGCCTCCAGTCACTACTACTTCCCAATAAACACTCCAAATTTTCTGTACCAACTCATAGATAGTTGGCAGAGGGGAGAGAGGCGTGATTTTTAAGGGGTACGCCATCACCCACCTCTCATCTACCACTTGTGCTAAATCGTCGATGGTAACAAGAGGAACAGCTGCTGACATCCTCCTTTTCTTTATGTAAAATGGGAATTCATCCCAGTTAAGCTTCAAAAGGTTGCTCCGCAAGGCTTATATAGCCTTCTCTTTTTGAATTGGGAAGCACCACCCTCAGGAACATGGACAAGCGCAACATCCTTGTAGGCTTTGGGTAGCTTGATTGTCAAGATAAGGCAACCTTCTGGTTAGGGTAGGGAGCATACAATGTGCGATATGGAAGGCTTCCACCAACTTGTGGCTTTTTGCACAACTGTGGGCACTGACCCAGCTTTGTCTAGTAGGAGTAAAATCCCTTCTAGACAGCAAATTATAGAAATGAGCGGCATGATTTCCATGATGCCATAATAGCATCCACCTCCGCTTCTTCCAAGCCCTCAATCATAACAGGTTAAGGGACAGCAAATTCCTTCCCATAGAAAGGGGACAACTGAGAAGCATAGAAGACTGGGTGCTGCCCTTAATGAGTGGGTAAGGCCAACTGGAAAGTCCCATTTTCCAAAATCTTCATCTACCACATGAGGACAAGTTTTCTTGCTCATAAACTTCTTCAAGGGAACTATTATATGCAGGTGAAACATATTGAACATAATAAATGAACCCACTTAAATTACATGGATAGGGAGGCGCTTGCAATCTGTGAACTGCTTGTAAACATTTATTGCCTTAGTCAGGTGCTCCCAAACCTGAGATTAAGTACTCTGGATCCGCTGAAGATGCTCCTCAGAAGAAGTTACTTTGTTCAAATACAAGGACCAATCTGTAATAAGAGTTATACCTTATGGTAGCCGCATAACTGGAGAACCCCATCAATGAGTGGATGGTGTTGTAGTGCACAAACTGCGTCATGGGAAAATCATCAGAACTAGTATCCCGTGCATTAGAGGAATAACAGTTGATGTACTGTTCATGAATTTGGTTAACCCTCCTCTATCTGAACATCGGACTGGAGATGGTATGCCATTGACCAGCACAGCTTGATTTTTAGGATAGCCAAAATGGCAGACCAAAAATGAACTATAAACTGAGCCCTAGGTCACTTACCACCTCGTGGGCTACACCAATCATTGAGAAAACAGGTCAGACAAGAAGCTGAACTTTCTCTTTTAAAGTAATAATGTACTTAAAAGTAATGAAGAGGGTGAATTTATAAATTGGTCCTAGACCACAATAATTGCATCAAACCCATTGAAAAGACAGAGCATAACAAACAAAGTTAAGGGATACTGAGGTTTATGGACCCTTTTCTTGAACATTGGATGCAGGAGCCCATTTCTACTTGATCAATCAAACTTAACGCATGCACATGTCATGAAATTGGTGATCCACGCTGACTAATCCTTGGAGATGTCCAGCCAGATAAATTTCCACTTTATTAGATCAAGGCAATTTTGTGCCCTTGGGTGACTAACTACCGAAGGATCATGGTGAGTGGAGGATACTTCATCCCAGAGTCGTGGAGGCACCCAAACCCATCCATGGAGCAAAAGCACCCCTCCATTACTTAGTAGTGAGTAAACTTGTGGCTTGGTGCACCCAACTGGTCAAATAGCTTAAGACCCTCCAAGCATGAGGTCTGTCCCACCAGTACCCAAGATACCAATAGCACATTCATCACCCAATCAGCTCTAGAGATTTTGGGATGATCAATGGCAAAGATAAAGGTGGAAAGGATCACTGTTGCCAACTATTACTTTCCTCTTTTATTAAACTCAGGGAAGGGTTATGACTCAGCAGATCAGGGATATTTACTTTTTTTTTACAAACTCTTACTTAAAATTAAAGCTGCACTAGTAATGGAACGTCCATGCCTGCTGGTGCGCAAACTTCTGGGGTTTTCAGTAATATATTAGAGCTTGGTGGTCCATGTGGACAACCAATATATGCCGCACACCTTGAATAAGGTACCATCAGTGAATGAGTGACCACGATAATATGGCAAGCTTCTTTTCTATATGACCCTGCATTGTCCTAAGACAAAACTTATGCAAAAAGTAGGTGACGCGATGTTCCATCCCATCGTGATCCTGAATCAGAAAAGCTCCCTCTGCAGCCTCTGAGGCAAAGCATGACATGATAAAAGGCTGAGAGGAATTGGCATTTTTTAGACCAGTGGCACCACAAAAACTTCCTTGATTACCTAAATGCGCGCTGCACTCTGTCACCAATATAAAGGGAACATCTTTCCCACTCAGGGGATAAAGAGGCATTACCAGCTGTGAGAGTGCTGAAAAAATTTTCAAATAATAGTTGTTCCCAAAAAACTACTCAACTGTTTCTACGTGGTGTTGTGGGCTAGAAAAGAAACTTCTCAAGTTTGCTAAGTAGGATAGTGTAATCATACTTCAAGACAGAGGTTACCTAAGAAGGTGATCTCTCTCCTCAAAAACTCACACTTCAAGGGCTTACATAGAGATCAACCTCCTTAGTGCCACCAATACTGCTTCCTGGTCCCTCACATGCTGTTTGGGGGTGGGGGAGTGAACCAGGATATCATTGATGTATGTCACTGTGCACTCGAAGCAAAGATCAACCAGCACATCATCAATCATCTGCTGGAAGGTAGTGGGAACATTCTTGAGTTAAAGGAAATCTTGCGTTAATTGTAGAATAATCCACTTAATATAAAACTGGCTGTCAGCTGCTTCTGACCTTCTGCTACTTAAATTTGATAGAAGGCATTCATAAGGTCAGCTTGCAAAGACCTGAAATTTAGGGATCATTTTCTGAAGGTTTTCTTGAAGGGGAGTGGATAAAGATCATGCACAGTCATGTTATTCACTTGGCCGTGGCCACACATGGGCGCAATGCACCACTGGCATTCTGAGAAAAAACGATAGGGGAAGTTATGGGAGAGGATTTTGTATAATCCACCCTTTTGTGAGCATATTGTTGATCACAACTTCATGCTTTAATCTCTTGCTCCATATATGGATTCATAGGACAGTTGATATTGACAACATCTACTGTCATGCAAAAGGCAAGATCATACTCAATGTGGGTGGTAAGATTGTTGGCCTTCTCCATATCATACATATCCTTGTACTGTAACAAAATAGAAGGGGAGTCCAGCATCAACTCAGTGGGGGAGGAAAAATGAAACAATTGACCCCACCGCTCCAGCAGGTGAGAAGGTATCAATAAGTGGGAACTCACCACACGCGTGAAGATTTACAAAGGACAAAAGGTTGGGATATAGTTTAATACTAACCCGTTACTGCTGCCACCACCTAACTCTAAGAATAACGGTAAATAACAAATCTGGAACCATGGTAAACTGGTCTCAGAAGTCAAACGCATGCACTGAGAATGGTATGGGGCGTGTCATCATATAACAAGTCAGTGAGGCTGATGATGCATTCAATAATGAGGACCCAGTGTCAAGATTGAGTTTTAAGTACTGGGTGACTGTCAGGAGAGTATCTGTAACTCTCCATTTCCCAGTGTGGTGGTGAAGATTGCACAAGGCAACACCAGGAAAACAGCCGATATAAGGGCAGCTGCTAGTGCCCTGCAGATGGTGCTGGAGCTGGAGCAGCTAACCGTGAAAGTGGTTATCCACAGTGGTAAACCTTCAATGGAAACAACGGGGTGCTGGATGGGAGCAGTAGGGGGCGGCACAGGTTGGAGGGAACCTGGCGGCCCAAAAGAGCACCGAAAGAAGGTCTTACCATTGTTACAATCAACTGGTTAATATATCATGAGACCTCCTCGAAGAGGTTTGCACACAGGTTAACTGGAAATAACATAAAAATGTGCAAAAATCGGGTTTTATTTAAATGGAAAGATGACCAACAAGGAATGTTGGTCAGAGGAAAATGTATTTAAGCTTGGATGGGGAAATTGGGGTTATGCTGCAGTGGACCCAAGCAGCAACTTGCCAATAGGGCGATACTTCCATCCAAGTTAGTAAAATAGGCCAAAACTGACTTCACTCGAGTTATTGACTGAAGTTGGATTTGACTTGAGCGCGTTATTTCATAGCAGGAACGGGTTTTGAACCCTTGTTCCAAAACTAAGCAAACTGAACCATCCACCTTAATTTGGTAAATAGTTCGTTTTAACATGAATGCCTTGCTGCAAGGCTGGGCCCTAGGTTCCTTCTCCAGGCCAACCTGAGCATACCTGGCCTGCACCCAGCGCTGGTCCACGGTATGCTTCAGGTCCAGAAGGGCCTGAAGTTTCACCTTTTGGGCTTCTTGGCGCCCAGCCTTGTCTTTAGCATCTACACCCACAATAACGTCATTGGTACATGACATTACCCTCTCCTCCCTGAGGGGCTCCACCCCCCTCCAGGGGCATGAGCAAGGGAGAAGTTCTTGTGAGCAGGGGCCAACTTCATAGTGGCAATGATTGGAGGTGACTGCGAGCCGGCAGCCTGGGGGAAACGCTGGTGGAAAGCCTCTATCAATTCTTGGGCATGGGCGCAATCCCGCGCAGGAACCCAACTGTTCTCCGCCGCATCAAACCCCTTCCACAACACCAGGTACTCCAGTCTTCTCTTCACACAACGCGAGGCAACAATCTCCTCCACTTCCCACTCTGGCGCCCCATCCACGAGATATGCCTCAGGAATCTCTGGAGGGGAGCCCTCAAACAACGTAAGCTTGCTCTCATGGAAGACAGAAAAGATATGAAATGAGGGGGAAGATCCAACTGGTATGAGGCGTGGCCCACCTTCTTAACAACGCGGTAAGGCCCAATCCTCTTAGGTCCCAGCTTCTTGCATGGCTGCTTGATTGGGATGTTTTTCGCATCCAGCATCACCAGATCTCCTTCTTTGTATGCCAGGTCCAACCCATCTCTTACTATCTGCGTTCTCCTTGTAAGCCTGCATGGCCGCGTCTAAATTCGTGCTCACCCCTTTGTGGACCTTCTTGATCATTTTCGCAAAGTCCACCACCGCTTCCACCTTGGACCCACAAGCAGGCTCCATGTTGAAGGCGGGATTGAAGCCATAGTTGGCAAAGAAGGGGGAACAACCGATTGATGCATGTTGCGCGTTGTTATAACTAAATTGGGCCATAGGGAGATGAGAAACCCAATCTGAATGATCTGCGGCGGTGTAACACCGCAAGAACTGTTCAAGGCACTGATTCACTCGTTCCATCTGCCCATCCAATTGGGGGTGATAGGCAGTTGAACGGCAAGGGCGGATTTGCAGAGTCTTACACAACTCCTCCCAAAAGACAGAGGTAAACTGGGGGCCCCAATCACTAACTATTTCCTGGGGACCCCATGAAGGGCGAACACATGGGTAATGAACAGTCTAGCCATCTCTGCCGCGGTGACCGTGGTCTGGCAAGGGATAAAGTGGGCGAACTTCATAAAACGGTCCACCACCACCATGATAGCATCATAGCCATCAGAATTAGGTAGCTCCACAACGAAATCAACTGATAGGGAAGTCCAAGGGCCCTCAGCCTTTTGGACTGGTACCAACAAACCCGCGAGAGGCTGCCAATTCAGTTTCATTTGGTTGCAGACTAGGCACTCTTTACAGTACCAGCCTACCTGAGCAGCTAATCCCTTCCAATTGTAAGTGCGGCGGATAAGCTCAAGGGTCTTCGCCTTTCCTGGATGACCAACAGTGATTCCATCATGATGGTCCCAGATGATTTCCAGGCGAGGTGGTCCAGCAGGAACCCATAAGCGCCCCTGGAACCACACCATCTCATCCTTCACGTGATAACCTCTGGCAATATCCTCCTGATTCAAGGCGCTCTTTGCAAGGACCATAGTATATTTGGCTGACAACGGCTGAGAAAGGACCACCTTTCTGAACATACCATATTCCTCCGCATTTTCTAGAGGAGCAAGCGCTGGCTTCTTGGCCAAGGGAGTGGGAAGTGGGGATGCAATCTGACCTGGCGGAATCATCAACTGGGTATTGTGCATCTCCACCTCCTTGGGATCAGGAGCTAGGGCAGGGTTGCGGCTTAAGGCGTCCGCCAACCCATTCTCCTTGCCCTTGGTGAACTCATAAGAAAACACAAATTGGGCAAGGGTCTCATGCCACTGGGTTTGCCGTGGGGTTAGGACATGAGGTGCGCGGTAGTACAGCAAAGCACGGTGGTCTGTATGGACGCAGAAGGGTTGGGATGAGCCATGCAAGTGATGACGCCAATAAGTAAGCGCCTCAACCACTGCCAATAACTCCTTGTCGTAAACGGCGTAATTTAACTCTGGAAAAGACATCTTCCTTGAAAAATATCCCACCAGATGCTCTATTCCATCTTCACCTACTTGTAAAAGGGCTGCCGCTATGGCGAAGTTGGAGGCATCTGAAGCAACAATAAACTCTTTCTTTGGGTCGACATGGCGAAGAACAGAAGTGGACAGCAACGTACACTTTACTGCTTGGAAGGCGTCCTCCAAAACGGAAGACCACTGTAGTACTTTTGCCCCACTCGCCTTATACAAAGGCGCGGCAACTTCAGAAAGGTTCAGGGTGAACTTTTTAAGGAACGTACACGTCCCCAAAAAACTTCTCAACTCCTTTACTGACGTTGGAGTGGGCCACTCATGAATCGCCTTCTCCTTGTCTGGAGTTATCATGTGTCCTTGGTCGAACACAACGTTGCCCAGAAACGTGACCTGGGACTTAAAGAACTCGCACTTTGATATTTTCAATGTAAGGCTGGCTGCCTTTAACCGCTCCACCACCTGCCAAAGGTGACCTGCATGGGATTCCTGATCAGGGGAAAACACCAGGATATCATCCATGTAAGCGACCGCGCATACCCCTAACAGGTCCCCCAACGCTGCATCAATGCAGCGTTGGAAGATAGCAGGAGCATTCTTAAGCCCAAAGGGCATGACCCAAAACTGGAAGATCCCTTTTTGGGTACAGAATGCGGTCAACCACTCTTGTCCCTTTTTAATCCAAATCTGATTGAACGCGTTGAGGCAATCCAACTTGGAAGAAGACCTTCGCCTTCTCCACATAACGTGCAATCTGCAAATCCAAAGGGATGGGATGGAGGTCTGGTACAGTAACGTTGTTAAGGTTACCATAGTCTACGCAGGGGCGTAAGGTACCATCAGACTTCTCCACGAAGAGTAAGGGGGAGCATACAGGGGAGGTACGCTGAAAAATCGCACCCTTGGCTAACTGTTCTTTCACCCACACATCCAACGCCTCTTCCTCCCGGACAGTTAAAGGGTAAATAGGAGAAGAGATATGCACTAGATCCACCATGAGCTTGAAGTCACAATCAAACTCAGAGTGCTCAGGGAGTGCGTTGGCAGATGCTGCATCAAAAGAGGATTCCAAACCCTCCAAGCAAGAAGGTATAGGGATTTCCACTGAGGGCTTCTGCATTGAGGCAAGGATACAAGGGATACGGTGGGGCCAGTGGGGCAAGTCGCCTGGGGCATTTTCTTTGGACAAAGGCACAACAAATGTGCGACCATTCTTCATGGTGAGAGACAAGGTATTCTCCTTCAGGTTAGTTCTTACATCAAACTTCCGCCACCATTCCACACCCAAAATGATAGGGAACAGGAGGTTTTTGATCGCACTGAAGTGATCAGACAAGTGGTACTTGCCAACCTGATAATCCACTGTTCCAATGATCTTCAGAGTGGGAATACCTTGGGACGCCCCTCCTCTAACCACATCACCTGGCAAGTAACTCAGCCCAAGGTAGTCGGCTAAGTACTGGTCCATATAGTTTCCAGTAGCGCCAGTATCCACCAAAATAGTAGTGGTAAGTTTCCCTAAAGGCGAGGAGAGGGTGGCAGTCAATAGAAAATACCCAGAATGGTCTTTATTTATGGAAGATAATGACAACACTTCACCAAAGTTCTCATTATCTAGCTCAAGCCTGCACACAGAATGGGTTTGGGAATCAAAAAGGGGGTGGGATATTTGGCCACTCTTAATACTGAGGCCACATACCCCACCATGCCTTCTGCAGGTGCATATACTTGATTATATCTGAAACGAAGTTCCTTCTCCACCTCCTGAGTGCCCCAGATCATGGTAGAGGTCAACCGTGGGTTCTCAGGGGTAATTTGATACACAGAAATAGAGTCCTCATCCAAGCCATATGACCAAACAAAAGGTTCAGAGATAGAGGCCAGGGTTTCATTATAAAACGCAGTTTTAGATGCAAATGACCCTAACCCTGAAACTGTGACAGAATGCCCAATATTATCCAAGGCCAACATCACCAGGCCCATCTGCGCTGATTCCAACGGCATTGTCTGAATGCGCTGGTGATGGAAAATCTGTTTCTCAGAATGAAATTTAGTAATTTTGGTGGAAAGTTGGGGAATCACAACTTTCAGACATTGAAGTGTCTGACTCCACCAGGTATGAACATGAAGGGTGGATACTTTCCAGTTGGAGGCAACCAAAATAATGCTGAGTTGCTCCAACCTTCTGGAAAATGAGGAAACAGTGGTGCGGCTAATGACAGCTGGAGCCCACAGCTGATGGCCACTGTTTCCACTTTGGAAAAGTTCCACACAGAAAAAGTTTGTGCACATAGGAAAAGGTGGTTGGTCGTCTAATGTCAGGAGATATCTGTAACTCTCCATTTCCCAGCGTGGCAGTGCAGATTGCACAAGGCCAACACCAGGAAACCAGCTAATATAAGGGCAGCTGCTAGTGCCCCGCAGATGGTGCTGGAGCTGGAGCAGCTAACCGTGAAAGTGGTTATCCACAGTGGTAAACCTTCAATGGAAACAACGGGGTGCTGGATGGGAGCAGTAGGGGGCGGCACAGGTTGGAGGGAACCTGGGCGGCCCAAAAGAGCACCGAAAGAAGGTCTTACCATTGTTACAATCAACTGGTTAATATATCATGAGACCTCCTCAAAGAGGTTTGCACACAGGTTTACTGGAAATAACATAAAAATGTGCAAAAATTGGGTTTTATTTTAAATGGAAAGACGACCAACAAGGAATGTTGGTCAGAGAAAAATGTATTTAAGCTTGGATGGGGAAATTGGGGTTATGCCACAGTGGACCCAAGCAGCGACTTGCCAATAGGGCGATACTTCCATCCAAGTTAGTAAAATAGGCTGAAACCAACTTCACTCGAGTTATTAACTGAAGTTGGATTTGACCTGAGCAGTTATTTCATAGCAGGAACAGGTTTTGAACCCTTGTTCCAAAACTAAGCAAACTGAACCATCCACCCTAATTTGGTAAATAGTTTGTTTTAACGCGAATGCCTTGCTGCAAGGCTGGGCTCTAGGTTCCTTCTCCAGGCCAACCTGAGCATACCTGGCCTGCACCCAGCGCTGGTCCACAGCATGCTTCAGGTCCGGAAGGGTCTGAAGTTTCACCTTTTGGGCTTCTTGGCGCCCAGCCTTGTCTTTGGCATCTACACCCACAATAATGTCATTGGTACATGACAGTGACCTGCAAGCTCATAAAGTTCTCAGCTGCTCCTGTATCAAGAGAGCCTAAATAGATACCACATTGGATTGCAACTAAATTTCAACAGGTAACAAGAAGTGATCATGATCTTATTTGGTAGCAACTACAGGAGACATAACTAAGGGGAAGTGGTAATCACCAGCTCATCCGCCAGCCCATCCTCAAGGGAGGAAACTGTGGCTCCATCCACCTGAATAACCTCAATTTTTCAATTGGCATTTGGCAGACAAAAATGGCACCAAAAGATTTATATACATTTGCTCTCAAGGAGCATCAAAGCCAACAGTGAGAATACTATCACCATAACCTAAAATGGCAGAATAAGGGATGATCAGTGGAAACTGTGGCAAACAGTACCCCCATACTTGTGGCCCATCCAAACTGGATAGGGCAAGGGAGAAGGCACAGCTTAGCGTCCTTACACTTGATATGGTGGTAAATTCACCATTGTTTGGGTCAGGAAACATTCTTTGACTATGGTGTAAAAGGCCGTGATTCAAAAATGGGACATCCCTTTGACAACCACCACCTTAACAAAGGTTGGACCCTCCTTTCATAAAGAAAAATTAATGCAGCACCCCACTCATAAAGGAGGGTGGAGAAGGATGAGAATTTGGGTCGCTCCATTATGTCATGGTGTGTGCTGATGATAATAAATCTGCGCTGGCACTCAAGATGAGTTACCACCCAGAACACCATCCAGAATACCTCTAGCATATCCATTTATATTATAAGATGCATAAAGAAAAGGAAACTGTTAGAACAAGCCAGAGATTCCCAAAATTGGAATTTATAGTCACTTAATTTATGTAGACATCTAAAATTCATAAGACAAAATTTTATTAAGGGTCTTTTTAAACTAAAGAATTGGAAGGGAAAAATGGAGTGACAGCCAAACCTTTTGTGGTCCGCTGCACTATTATCTCACAAAGTTAGGGAATAAAAAATTGCATTTGCCATTGGGGATAATTATGCAAATCAATTATGGCAGAATGACACTTTAAATTGGTACAGATGCCAATTTGTATCTGACATGGCCCATCAAATTGATATCAAATTCCATTATTTGAAACTTTATCCTGCCACAGTTGTACTTGGTGAAATGACCCCTCTTGTGGACAGCAGGTTGCACCCACAGCCAGGCCACTTATGGGCAGTCCCATTAAGTGAGTAAAGGGTTTATTGTTTCCATATTTGTTGGGGACAGGCTCATAATTTCTGGAAATGAAGGAGAATGGCAGTTGGTGTTTTGTGAGCTTGAAACTAACTTTATTGGTTTAATTTTGCTGGATATTGACTTAGACCTATAAAGTAAACTTGAACTGGTAGAGACAACCTCTAGCAGAGGAGAATTACTGCCACCCCTCTGCTGATGATGGCCTCTGGCCCCTATCACTTCCCAACACAAGACCAAAACTTTTTGTACCGATTCATAAAGTGTTAGCAGAGGGGAGTAAAGTGTGACTTATAAGGGGTCTGACATCACACACCTCTAATTTATCATATGGGCTAAATCATCATGGTGACAAGAGAGACTACCGTTGGCTTTCTCCCATTATTGATGCAAAATGGGAATTTATCTCAATTAAGATGCAGGTGTTGCTCCCCAAGGCTTACAGGTGGGCCATGCCTCCTATCAGTTTTATCTCCCACCTAAGTTTAGATTATTCATAAATTCCTTGGAAGTAAGTTAAATTTGTTTGAGGGGCCTTCAACTAAAACCCTGGAATTGTACCTTGTTGAGAGAGTACCTTAATAGAAATTGGTGGAGATTATGGCCTCCTGTTTATTAAAGAGACATCTGTAGTGCTTGATTTTGTTAAGAGGTCTTTGATGCCATGGAGAACAGCTAAATCACAGCCTGCAACTGTGCCCATAGCCAAGAGTTAATTGATGCTTTTCAAAAGCTTTCCATAAGCTGCTAGTCCTTAGTCCGCTTTGGTAACTACCACCATGAAGTTACCTCCAGACCACAAAACAATATCACTTGCTGACATCCCAGGAGGAGGGTTGGTGCCTTAAAAACTGAAGGGAATGTCTAATATCATGACTAATTTTGGGTAAAAACCATAAAAACATAGAGGAGGTTTCTAAGGCCAAAGGTATCGAGTTGGCTAACCTCTCTGATCTCAAGCACACTTTGGACTAAGCTGGGTAAAGGTCAAGCATGTCAGTTTGTTATTATAAAACTGAATGATGTGGTTAGTAGCATTACATTTATATCATTATCATTGATAAATATATATGGTATTCAGAACTGATTTTTTAGGTTTGATTTCCCATTGATGATTAGAGCAATAAGCCTAGCACAATATCACCAAATCAGGTAGTATTTATGTTTTGTCTAAGAATTGAGTTGGGAGTACTCAAGCTATGGTGCTACATTTGATGGTGGTTTTTTCATTGGCTTGTTTTGGCTTAGTACCACCAAATAACAAATCCTAGCCAATTCCACCAATTTTTTAATTATTTTTGTTTTACCCACTTCTTTGCTGGTCAACATTTTAGGTATAAAAACATTATAATTTTTATGATGCTTTTTGGTCTGGCCTAGTTGGGGGCCTCCTTGAGGAGGTATTAAAAATCTGGGACATTTTCACTCTCAAAATTGAATGGAACTTAGTTCTTCCATTAACGTAGCCTAATAAACTTTTAATTGAAGTTCAGCATGGTCTAGACAAGGCTATCCCTTAGATCATTAAATACTTCTTTGAGAATAACATAATCATTGTATTTTTGGGACTACCTGGCATTCCTGCAACTATATATTATACCTTTAGTCCTATAAGCTTGGGCACCTTACCATAATATCTTAGCTCAGTTAAGTTTAGTAGTAAGTTACCTAAAGATCTGGTTTGGTATTCCCCATCACTTTTAAAGGTACTGGGGAGTTACAGACAATCTACCCACATCAGCCTTTGGTTCAGGACATTCCATACATCATAGAGTTCTGGCATCATTGTGGTTGATCAATTAGATGATGGGAGTCCCCAAGGCTTAGCCTTAATTTATTTTTGGAGGAAAGTATCAAACTAGTACCCCTACAAATGTTAGTCAGATGGTTCAACCAAATAGCTAATAATTGACCCATTACTAGATAAAATCTGGCATGTAAAAAGTTTATTACCCCTATCAAACTTAAAACTATGAAGTTGGGTAGTATGTTAAATAGTATCAAGTACACTTACAGCAGCCAAATAACTATGTTTATATAATTTTAGTGGAAAAACTTATCTTTCTGGTTACTATTACTCTTAGTAATATGATTTGATTCAAACAGTGCAATTTGATAATTAATACCAGGAGAGATGAGTATGAGTGATAAAGTAAAGAGTTGGGTAAACGCGGTAAAGGGCAGCAGACCTGGACCTGCACCGCCCAAAGGTACCAAGTTCACAGGTACAAACAAAAATATCAGTAAAAACAAAAAACCTGAGGTGGTGCACCCCGCGGGTTTTGTGAACTTTTTGGTAAAATACTGCAGTTACATGGAAGTATCCCACTCACAACCACTGTCATTGGTGGAACACAAGATACAAGTTTTCCTGGGTGTAGAAACACTGACAATGTGGGAAAAGTTTTGTGAAGTCCAACTTGAATTCTTCCCACATGCAGTGTACTTAACAACCTATACTATCTGCAAAGGTTGGGTAGACCTTAGGTTTAAAAAGTGGAAGAATCAAATGAAGCAGCAAAGGTCAGAGTGGTACTTGACCTTCCCAATGGTCAGTATTTAGTATCAACCAAATGCACACGTTGGACAGAGTCAAAATATATTTTTATAATTTTTGATTACCTTCTGACTACACTGGTGCGCACAGTAGTCAAACAACATCTTTAATAAGGCTTGGAAGCCTATGGAGTAATTAAACAATTTAAGATGCAAAGTTTCCAGTTGATGACAACCCTTAGCACTAGGAAGGCAATTGCAACTATCTCCCAGAACCAGGAGGTAGTGAAGGATATCACAAAAATCCCCCACATTGCATCCTTCACTATTGATGGTAAAAAATCCCAACTGTTCCACGCAACAGTAGAGAGTGCACCCCCCATATGCAACCACTGCCAGGCCTTTGGGCATAAGATTCATGCTTGACCCATAAAAGAAGGCCTGAGATAAATGTAATTCTCTGAGGAGAAAATGGGTGAAGATGACTCATAGTATGCTAAAATCACAGATAACACATAAGCATTCAACTGGGGAGAACATGGGCAATATAAAATAATTGACCCAATTTCCCTGAAAGAATGAAAAATGGCCAAACAAGCTCGCAAGCTGTCCGTGGCTAAGGCAAAGGCCTTGGCGAAATTTCCCATATCACTGGAACAGATCCAGAAAGACATGGATGAATTTGAATCAATAACCAATTAAATCCCATGGAAAACCAAACTAATCCAAACAGATTGATTTTTGGCGGAACCCAATTTGGAAATAAATGTGGCAAAATAGGGGTTCAGTGCACCCCCCAAAATTGTGGAGCATAACCCAATTAAGAATGAAAATCAACAATGGAATGTGCAAGAAAATAATGTGGCCAATAAGAGCACACAAGTGCACCACAATGATAAATTGAAAACCAGCAAAGGCAAGAGAGGAGCAAAAACAGCGGCAACAAAAGGGGCAGAATACACCACAAGTCCTACTTGTGGTTATGCTCTCCACAGCAGAGGTGCAATGGAAAGTAATATGAGCGAGGGAGTAGGGCCAGGGGGCCTTGCTGACCACTCCTGAGGTGCATTGGGCATCTCAGTTGAGATAGGGACGCTGAACATAGCAGGACTCAAGGACTTAACATCACAGGCCAAGAAGTTGAGTCTCCTATGAAACCCACCTGTGGATATCCTGGTGGTGCAGGAAACCCAATGTTCACAAAGAGAGGAGGAGGCATGGAAAATATGCTCCTCCCAACAATATCATTTTGGTCACAACACTATGGGGTGATAGTACGCGCAAACCAAAACTTTAATTTAAAAATAAAAATTTGTTCCTGGACAGCTGCATACTAGCCATAACCTTCTCATGGCACACCAAAGTGCATACAATAGCCAGTGTGTATGCACCAAACTGTGCACCAGACCAAAGAGAATTTTTAACAGCTCTAACATGACTAAATCTTCCAGCAAATATTTTTATCATTGGAGACATGAACTGCTGGATTAACCCAGATACTGACTGATGGCCATACACAACGGAGGTACCACAAGGGCAAGTGAAACTTCTCATACTAAAGGCTACCCTGGGACTATATGATCTGCTACCAAAAAGGTCACCCCTACTACAAAACATGAAACATCCACATGTACACAATGGTGCACTTATCTCTATGTCACAGATAAACCTGATACTTGCACCACTGATTTTCTGTCACCAAATTCAAAAATTCAAAACTACAAAAATTAAATTTTCTGATCATCAGCTAGTTCAGTGCCCTACAAACCAGCGTAACCAATTACCAAAGCAACCAGGTGGTGCAGAATAAACCCAGAAAGTTTAGCTGACTCAGAATTTCAATCCTGGATGGAGAAAATATCCTCAACATGGGATTTTCAAACACTGTTATGCTCAGATCCACTAACCACCAGGGAAAATTTTAAAAAATAAATAACCCAACAAATCAAACACACAACGTCTAGAAGATACAGGGCAGCTTCAGCCATTATCAAACATTTTGACAGAAATCAACCACCTAGAAAACAATGTCTCATGCACAGGGTACAGCCCTGGATGGGGTCACAGATGGGCAGAGGTTTCTACTCAGCTAAACACTCTGATATGAAACACCAACACTAAGGTGGGTTTCAATACAGAGCAAAAAACATAAAAGATGGAGAAACTTTCTTGAGCTATTTTTTCCATCAATTCCATGCATGGAAAAATATGATAGCTTGCACACAGGTCCAATGACCAGACAAATCCATAGTGGAAACACCCAAGGAAGTCACAACTGAAGTGCACAGGTTTTATATGAATTTGTATAAATATGAACTGGTCAAAACAGAAAAAATTGAAATATTCCTCACAAGTGCAAATATTGACACCATGGCTCAAAATAATAATCTAATCAACCTAATATCATGCGAGGAATTATGGGAACTAGTATGCAGTGCACCAAGAGGGAAATGCTCTGGACCTGAAGGGATTCTCTAATATTTTATATAAAAGATTTTACTAACATAGTTAATATCCTTTTAGCTTCCATGAACAAGTGTATTATGGAAACATGCCTCTTACCTGGAGGCAAAGAAGCTTACACTGTCACCTTATTCAAAAAAGGAGACAGACTAAACCTATCCAACTGGTGCCTAATATCCCTAACCAACACAGACACAAAAATATTCACAAAAATCATGGCCAAATGACTAGGAGAAATTGTAACTGATGCAATATCCCCATCACAATATGGATTTGTTTCAAGAAGATCCATATAGGACAACATCCACACAGTTGCAAATGTCTGCCAGTCCAAGACCTCTGAAGCGCTTGTCTTCTTAGACCAACAGAAGGCATATGACAGAGTGAACTGGACCCATCTCAGGGCCTGCCTTCAAAAATTCAAACTCCCAAATAGATTCATAAACTGGGTGATGATGTTCACAGAGTCAGCCACCATGGCTGTGTGTGGAGCAGGCTTCTTAACTAACCCAGTCATCCCACAGATAGGACTCCAACAAGGAGACCCTTTAAGCCCTCTAATTTACAATTTTAGCTTGGATCCTATAATTTAGAGTACAAATACACTTCTCAAGGGAATCAATGTCAAGGGATAACCACCAGTCAAAATGATGGCCTTTGCTTATGACTGTATGGTGGAAACATCCAACAATCAGGATGCTTGCAGAATTGAGAAGGTAATACAATCTAAGTCATAAGCAACACATCACTTAACACTGAGAAAACAGAAATCATACTCCTGGGGAAATATCAGACCCATTGGATGCCATCTACCCTGGGCCAACAAACTAACACAACATCAAGACTCCTCACCAGACATAGGAGGTAAAAATCAGCAATAACCCCACTGAAACTTCCCTTCATCAGCAAGCTGACAGCTGGACCTGTACGTCACTTGGGGGTATGGTTAGAAGCAGGAGGTTACGCAAACTCCATGATGGAAAATCAACTTCTAGATAAAGTAACAAAACGCATTGCCTCCTTACATGGACATCAAACAGGATTAACAGGAAGGGTCATGGTAGCCAACTCTATGATTCTATCAATCATATGGTTTATGGCCCATGCAATTGCTTTCTCACCGGCCTTCTTTAATATAATTTATGCCCTATTACAAGGATGGCTCTGGTCCAACCACAACCCCCTGTACACCTTGAAACCCTATTCGGCTCTAGAAGGAACAAAGGTATGGGGCTTACTAAAAATGTAGAGCAAGCGACCCATATACTAGGATCCTGGATAGCTCAAGTGACTAGCACAGATCTTTCAGATATATATTGGGCCAGAACAGCAAGATATAACTTTGCATGAGCACTCCAATTAAGAAACTCAGATCACCCAAACATATTAATCAGGTATCTGGCATCCCATCCTACAACTGCAGGACCACATGGCACTCCTGCACATTTCAAATGAATACTCCTAGCCATGAGAAGAGCAAAGTGGAAGATCCACATATAAGGCCAAACCAGTCACCAAGGATGCCCAAGGCCAACGCACAGACAGGAAATCAATGACTAAATAACCACAGATAATATAATATGCAGAAATCCGAGTACCATAGCCAGGATTGATACCTGGACCTTATGGATATACCATACAACCTGGAGACCCAAAGAAGAGTATGGAGATATACACATCACCCCCTACTTCAACCCATGATAAGAGTACATGTGTGGAGATGCATGAGGAGAGTATACCACACAGCAGAACGGTCAAATGCTACCCCTCCTCATGTACAATATGTGGACAGTATGATAGCCTAGCACACCATTTAGAACAATGCCCAACCTCAATGGTTTTATGGAAAGAGGTCATGTGGCTATTCTGCCAAAAAAATGGACAGCCATTCAGCTTAGCTAGGAACATGTTCGTTATAAACATGGACCCACCTATCCACCTGTCCCTCAGGGCATTAATAGTAGCAATAGCACTATGGACAATCCATACAATAGTACTGGAATTGTTTACAGAAGCAACGCCTACAATCCAAAAAGCCATCAATCGTTTCCACTGCCATATATTGAAACATTTCCAAGCATGGTTGTTTGGAAACATGACCCCACATAACAGAAGGACAATCAACACATGGTTCCCCATATGGTTCCTAAAGGTCAATTTTTTCCTTCATACATGCTGCATCCAAGGATAAGCCAGCATAACCCCCCTACCGTCTTAAACTTGGTGATCCTGGAGACAACAAGAGGGGCCTTGAACTCTCTGGGGTGCCTTTTAATTTTCAAATTTCATTAGTCTATCTCCACTATATCAGAAGTGCTTGCCTCTGGTTAACCATCCCCAAATAAATAATATATAATTTTAGTGTGACTGGTTTTCAGAAACCATTGAAATCCCTTAGTTTCTAATGATAATCAGATAGCTTCTACCCTACTCCAAGTTGATGATATTGTACAAGAAGGGTAAGGGTTTATCCAAATGGACAACAATTTTATTGTGGGCAATTGCGTTACATCTTTATACCACCTATAAATGAGGTTACCAAACTTTATAAGCTTGGCTACCATACATCAATCATCCATTAGTTTGGAGATGGTAAGCTGTTTAAGGGTGATCAGGTGAAGCTACACAGTGCATTCAAAAAGTCCCAGGACTGATGCTGCTATAGAAATACAGATGGAGCTATCTCTGTGTCACAGCTGGAACACTATGTGACAACCCTTGCCACCCGGCCAGACTGTAACTGGACCATTTTACAAAGAGGTACTTGATCGCCTTTTGAAAAGAATTTGCAGGGTTAGGCCAGAAATGTACTGATCAGGGGAGTGGTTTCTTCTGCATGGCAATGCTCCAGTCCACTCATCATTGATTGTCTCACAATTTCTTGCTGGAAAATCAGTCACAGTGATTAACCATCCACCCTACTCACCAGATTTAGCTCCAGCTGACTTCTTTCTGTTCCCTAAGCTGAAGGTGGCACTGAAGAGGCAGCGTTTTGATAATGTAGAGACAATTCAGAAGAATGTGACAGCTGTTTTAAACATGATTTTGAAGGAGAACTATGCACATGCCTTTCAACAATTGTATGAGCAATCTAAAATCTGTATAGAGAGGGAAGGGATGTATGTTGAATTAATAATAAAATTTCATTTATCTGAAAAGTTGTATCCTTAATAGCATTAGTCCCAAAACTTTTTGAATGCAGTATGTATTTAAATGATTATGGGGTAAGTAGATTAAGGGTGAACCTTTATTGGCTAGATAAAGTTACTATAGCTGATGCAATCTGCATTAAATATAGATTTAGATATAGCTGTCAGGGGCATATCTGTAATGCTCCAGTTTCAGTAGAGAAAGGTGAGGGCCCAGCCCCGGTTACAGAACTGACCGCTGAATGAAAGGAAACAAAATGCCACCAATAAGAGTGGTGCACAGAAAGCCCTGAGCAAGGAGGGAACACATTTGACTAATTTAGACCTGGTAGAGGTTAGCAAGCAAGGCTAAACTTGGGTATATAAAATACTAAAGAGAATGGGGACTTACAATAAATCTGATGATAACAAGGAAAGTTGGACTTTTAGAAACATAATCTAACACTGTAAGAAGAGTTGTCACTTGGGTGAAGTGATGCTAAGCCTAAGCAAACCAATAGGTGCACACTACCATTGGCCAGGGTCCTGTAACTTGAGATTTTCCAAGCTTGAGTTATTGACTGTAAATTGACTCTTGATGACTTTGCAAAGTTATAAGTGGAACAGGTTTTTAAATCCCTGTTCTCAAGTAACTATAATGAACCATCCAGTTTAAGAATGTAGCTGGTGCATTTTAATGCCCAGGCTGTAAAGCCAGGCTGAGCATCACGTACATCCTCTGGACCAACCTGGGCATATCTCACCTGTACCCAGCGTTGATCCAGGGTAGGTTTAAAGTCAGGAAGGTCTTGCAGCTTGACCCTTTTGGCCTCCTGACATCCAGCCTTGTCCTTACAGTCTGCCCCCCTCAATTATATCATGTAGCTATGACAATGGTAATGGCTAAGTTAGCAATTATTGGAAACTTGACTACCAATCAGCGGTGATACCAGTACAATCTTACCTTAAGCTCCCCCAAAATTATCTCTGGGTAGCAGTATAAGCTTGTTAAACAGAAGTAATAGGTACTATAAGCTATCGTATATATGGTAACTTGAGAAACCATAATCATTGGATGATAAAGAAATGTGGATTGGTCATTCTGGGCCGGTATCATTTTATCTAAAGGCGAAGGGATATAGTTCAGCTGCTATATAAAACTAAAACCGTATACGACAAGTGCACTCTAGCCTAATATAAGATATTAAGGCTTTGAAAGAACTTTTAGGCTGCAACCATTGGGTATAGGATAATAGGTGACTAGCTGGTAATCCGGTTAGATTCTATATTTAATCCATGAGATTAAGAATTTGGTGAAGGTCAGTTTTAAAAGCGTGGCTTAATATTATCAAGTTAGAACTGAAATAAGAAACCTAGTGATAATCTTCAAGGTAACTTAAGGGCTTATAGTCTAGTCAACTCTTCCACAAAATTTGTATCCGTAAGCTGGTTATAAAGAGATGTCTTGGTTTAATTCATAGAACTGTAATTGCAAGCGGGTGGGCAATAATTGACATCTTTTATAGTTGCAAATTTTAGAGAAGTAAAAGTGCAGATTTAATGCACCAACCATTGAGATTAAAGTTTGACAGCGCTGGGTTGCAAGTTATCCTGCCTCTTATAAATATTATAACTACAATCTATAAAGTCACGCCTATAGGAAGCCATTTCAAACTGATAGATAGTAAAACACTAAATTCTGAATAGTGGTTGAGATTGCTATATCATCCTTTAGCGGTAGTACCCATCTTGATAATAAAAAGTATGACCCTATGTTTTTATAGCAAAGTGACAGGTTTATAATACTACTCGACCTTACCCTCCATAACTGGGTGATAAGCTTAGGATGGGGTTAAGCTCAGTTCAAGTTTATCTAGGACCAAGATATATCCAGATATCAGCCTTACGTACACCGTTTGATTTAAACCTAACAAAGATCTACCTTCGCTTAGAATCTACAGCCCCCAGCTAATACTTTCTTGACTATAGTTTTAACAAGGTAAGGGGTGAGAAGGTCGAATTAAGGTAACTTGGGTAAATGGGTAAAAGTTTTTCTAATACCCTAGTATATGATTTGCACATCACTTTTCTGGTAGCCCGTTCAGCCTTAGTATGAGAGCAAAATCAGTTTAGCAGAAGTTAGAAAAAACATCGGACCTTAACTGAAAATATAAATTTTTGCATAGGCGATCAACAAATTGAATTACGTGCTTACCTTGATTGGTAACAAAAAAGTTTTCAGAATAAAATTTGTGAGGCTTGCCTCCGACCAACTATAACTTAGCTATCTCGATCCTATAGCAACCGGTTTCATCCTAGCCATATGTAACTATACTGATGTATACACTTTACTAATACCCTTCAAGTAATTATATCAACTTGAACTTTCTAAAAAAACTAAAAAGTCCAAAGCTCCATACCCAAGCGTAGCAAACCAGCCCCAGCTAAAATTCATAGTTACCTAAAAAACATTTTACTCAATTAATAAAAATGAACGATTCCACCGAAGCGACGTATAGATCCTAACTTACGATATCTTAAGCCGACTTTGCTCTGTGAAAGGTGTACCGAAAACAGACTACGGTTATCACGAGCCATAGGTTCAAATCCGGAGGTTATTTTAACGTTAAGAACAAAAGCCATAAGAGCAGTTGAACGACGGATCCTCCCTATACGATTTACTCTCCTTTTCATAGATTTTAAAGTGAACTTTAAACGTTTCAACTTTGGTTTTAACTCTTAATTGAACGGTATAGCGGCGTAGGGAGTAGAATATGACTTCCATAAATGATTGTATTAGGTTCAAATTCAGTTCGGACGACCGGCCGAGTGATTAAAAGGGTGGGGCGATATAGCTTCGAGAGAGATGTAAGCGGTTGACCAAGCGCCCTTTAATTTTTTTGGCCCGGGTATTAGTGTCGAGCGTGACCATACCAACTTAAAGATCCTCTCAAACTTTTATAGAGGCTTGAAAGGCTTAACCGCTAAGCGCGAGCGGACGCATAGACTCAAATTCACCGGTATCCAGCACCTCGTATCTATAAGGGAAATGTGGAGGTGGAAGAGGATAGTAAAGATTGGCTATTAATTCTAAAATTTGAGCCCGTTTCGGGGCTAGCGTTTTAGATGGCAGTGTTGGTAGGATCAAGAGATTTTATCGGAAATGGAAACTTATAATATGGTATACGAGGTGAATAAAGATGGTTTGCCACTTGATACAAAAAGTTTTAAGACGAGAAAGCTGATCAATTTGCATTTAACAAACTATTTTGGGGGTTTTCGCTTGAGGTGATTTAAAATGCTATACTAAGTGTGGAAAAGGCTGGCCAAAAATGACCAAAAGAAGTTTGAATCAATGTGAAAGGTATTGGAAAAATTTAATTTTTAGATAAAGCCCCAACCAAAAGTCTAGATATTTCTCTAGAAGTTTAAGTTTTAAAGGTTACCTTTATAAATTTAAAAAAAGTGGGTACAGGTTATGGTAACTTTTTAACCTTGCCAATCGTAGCTCCCAACAGATTCGAATCCAAGTGCCAACTACTCTCGGAAATCTTTTTCTATAACCTTTGGCCAATGAATCGTGGCATAAACCTTAAATTGCAAGTTTTACCACGTCACGGATTCTAGGGGAGTCCGACGACCAATACGACCTGTAACAAAAAAGTACGGATTCTAGGGGAGTCCGATGACCAATACGACCTGTAACAAAAGTACGGTAGCCGACGATAAAACCTTGGAAACATTTACCTTCAATCTAGTCACCTTTTAAACCCCAACCCTTATTCTTTGGAGTCCATGGCACTCAAGTTTAAGGTAATGGAAATATATTAACCTAGATCAACTTTGATACATTTCGTAAGCTCTATCTTATTTGCCCAGCCTTGAATTTTTAGTCAAGCTTCGCCTTTAAAAAGTAGCGCCGGGGTTTCGGTTTAGGCCAACTCGGCTACGAAACCTTTTAAAGTTCTTCTAAATTATCTTTTACTAATCGGTTCATGTTAGCATTTCCGAAGCGCAACCTTGTTTACGTTGGGGAGCGGTAGTAAACCCGCGTGGGCTAGGGGTCGCAAATTCCCGCTTACCAAACCCTTCTCTAACCCCTAACCACCGGTATTAAAACGTACCAAGTTCGATCGGCTTCGGGGGCCGCAACTAAACCGGCTTCTTTATTGGGGAGGGTAGGGTATCAATAGAAATTTGAAACTTTAGCCTCCTAAAGCTTTTTTGCCGTCTTTAAAGTTTCGGACCTCCAAGTTAGGTTTAAAAAAGGATACGGCGTATTTTTTTTACAAATCGTGCCAAAGATCCCGTTCAACCTCTTCTCACCCTACTAAACGCCGGTTTAGCTCAAAGACCCCACGCTGTTCCGCCCCGCCCCGTTCATTGGCGCGTGGGGGTCGGTTGCCAGTGCAAGCTCGTTCGACGTTATAGGTAGCTTACCCCTCAACTTCCCTCGACTCAAAACGCGTTTTTGGTAAAGACCCAGCGGAGGGGCTCCCAATCGCGTCGGTCCCCGACCTAGGCCCGAACGACGCCAACGCCGCGATCCGAGCCGCCCACACCGCCTTTAGCGATTCCGAGTGGTCGGAGCGTACCGCCCGCGTAAGCGCCCGGTAGCTTCGCTTGACCTTCTAGGCTCGGCATGACCTCCTCCTGAAACTCCACAACCTGATGCTAAATAACGAAGATGACTTGGCGACCATCATCACCTTGGAGAATGGGAAGGTAAGCGCCCACTGGGGCGTTAAGACAGGCCTCATGTTTATCGATATCTTATAGCCCTTTAAAGAGGTAAGGAAGTTTCCTACACGCACGCTTCGCTTACAACTCGAAGTCGGTGGCCGAGGTCCAGTACGCCGCGAGCTTTGTCGAGTGGTTCGCGGAGGAGGGGGTAAGGGTCTACGGGGACGTGATCCCGTCGGGGCTCCCAAGCACCCGCTACCTCGTAATGCGCCACCCGGTCGGCGTCGCCGGGATCGTGACGCCGTGGAGTACGTCGCCTTAACCCTGTACCTTCGCTATTGGGCTTATTGAGATTGCGGAGCTGTAGGGCTAACCGTTCTAAACCTTAGATTTCCCTCTGGCCATGATAACGAGGAAGGTAGGTGCATTACGGATGGTTTGGGGGTACCCTTTGGTTTCAACGTATAAGCCTTTACAAGTTTATACTTTGAAAAGGTTGGATACCATACGCGATTAAAATTATCCGAAATCGGTTCTAGCGAGTGTCTAATGGCCGGATCTAGGTATTAAGGTAGCCGGATCGGGGGAAACTTTATCAGTAGGGTTGCTTAAAGGGTATAGCTCATCAGTGGCAAACGCGGATCTTTTAAAAGAGCCATTGGAAGCTTTTTAAGTGGGGGTTAAATTAGTTTTGTACTGGAGGCGGGGGTTAAAGCTTTGGTTGGGTTTATAGCCGTCCATCGCCGGTTAATAAACTTTTGCGATGAGCCGTTAAAAGTAAAGTTTTAAACCTCCATACTTAGGTGGCAGCCGCGCGCTTGCCGCCGGTAAGCCGGATGGAGCCCTTGAGATGCTGACACCTTTGAAAAGGCTGTACCGTCGTCATCAAGCCAGGTACCCATTTTATTTGTTCGGAGCCTCACCGTCTCAGCATCCGAGACCCCGCTGACTGCGCTAGCCTTTGGGGAGCTGACCAGGCGGTGTGGTTTCCCCGAGGGGGTGGTTAATGTCCTTACCACCGCCTCCTTCACCAAGGAGGTGGGGGAGGTGTTTTGCACCCATCCGCTGGTCGCCAAGTTATCGTTTACCGGCTCGGTAACCCCTCTTGTTTAAGGTTTACTGGGTTAGACGGCGGTTGGGAAGCTCCTCCTGAAGGCCTCGTCGGCCACCGTGAAGAGGGTATCCCTGGAGTTGGGGGGGAATGCGCCCTTCCTGGTTTTCGGTGGGTGGGTTAATGCTGCTCATACCTTGCCTCTATAGACGACGCGGATCTGGACGCCGCTGTCGAGGGTGAGGCAGCTTGTTTAAAAGCTCAACTTCAGGTCTTGTGGCGGCCAAGTTTCGGAATTCGGGCCAAACGTGCGTGTGCCCCAACCGAGTGTACGTCCAGCAGCCCATCCACGACAAGTTTGTTTCTTTACTCAGAGAGAGGGTGGCGAGGCTTAAAGTTGGGTCCGGCTTTGATCCTTTGGCGACCGTCGGGCCTCTGATCCACGCCCGGGCGAAGGCGAAGGTCATGGGCCTCGTCGAGGATGCCACCTCCAAGGGGGCGAAAATCGCCTACGGTGGGAAGCCTTTGACCCTACCCAACCTGAAGGGGTTCTTTTACGCGCCGACCATCCTCACCCACATGGACCCGAGTATGGCGGCGCACGACGAGGAGATCTTTGGCCCCGTGGTCGCCGTCTACCCGTTCGCCTCCGAAGCTGAGGGCCTCCAGCTTGCCAACCGCACCCGGTTCGGGCTGGCCGCGTACGCGTACACCCGGGACCTCGGCCGCGCGATCCGCGTCGCCGAGCAGCTGCAAGCCGGGATGGTCGCCATCAATTCCGACTCGGTCTCGACCGCCCGTGCGCCGTTCGGTGGGGTAAGCCAAGAAAAGTTGGGATGCATGCGTTGACTATACTCGCCCCCTAGGTTAAAGAATCCGGGCTTGGGCGGGAGGGTAACTAGTTTATTTTATAGGGCTTTGAATAAGGCCATATCCTAAATATGTCATCAGGATCCAAGTATGGGATCGATGCGTATACTGAGATGAAGTTCGTGTCGGTGTCGTTTTGAAATGCGGTACGTTCTAAATCGGGCCCCTATCGCAGGTTTAAAAGTGTCTAGCCCAAGCCAAAGAGCTAGGGTCCTCTTTCCGTAAACCGCCTCATCATCCTTGCTGATAAAAAAACTTTTATAAAGGCTAAGATTTTATACCCCAATTGGCCAACCTCGAGCTTAAAGTGGTTGAGTACTTTTTGTTAAACCAAAAGGGTAATTCGTAGCGTACAGGGAGGGTAACAGCTTGTAGAAATCCGTTTGGAGTGGGGTAATGTGACGTAACGTTTTACTTGGCATATACTATCTTTCCTTCAGCTTCAACACCTTGCACTTCAATTTCAATATTTTACACCTTAATTTCAACGTTTTACAACTGAAATTCAACGTCTTACTAATCAATTCCAATATTTTACACTTCAGTTTTACCATTTTACATTTGAAATTCAACATCTTACAAATTTCAACATTTTGCACCTTAATTTCAACATTTCACAACTGAAATTCAACGTCTTACTAATTAATTCCAATATTTTACACTTCAGTTTCACCATTTTACATTTGAAATTCAACATCTTACAAATTTCAACATTTTGCACCTTAATTTCAACATTTCTCAACTGAAATTTAACGTCTTACTAATCAATTCCAATATTTTACACTCAATTTCACTACTTTAGATTTTAAATTCAATATCTTACACTTTAATTTTAACGTTTTATATTTGAAATTAATATAATACAAATAAATTTCGATATTTTACACTTTGATTCTAACATTTTACACTCAATTTCAACATTTTACGTTTGAAATTCTATATCTTATAGATCAGTTTTTATCAAAATCTTTGAAATATTAAATTTATTTCCACTTCAATAGTGGCAAGCATATTATTTCCACCCTTTTTTCCTATTTAAAAATTAATTGCATATTCCTTATGCCATATTATAATCTACATAGGGAAAACATCGATGCCGAGGAAATCAATGAGCCTGTAGCTAGAACTAGATAGGATGAAGGCTCTGATACTAAAAATGTTGAACTTGATTTATAAAATATTGACTTCAAGTGTAAAATGTTGAAAAGGTTTTGTAAAATGTTGAATCTTAAACGTAAGATGTTGCAATTGAAGTGCAAAATTTGAAATTGGAGGGAAAATAGTATATAAAACCACATATGAAGTTGCAATCTTATCTTAACAATGTTAGGTTGAGAAAACTTTAAACCGTTGACTAATTTATATATTTTAAAGTGGTTGAACTTGGATACTTAACTAATGATAGATCCCCATGAAGGTTTAGCTTTAACTTTAAAAACCATCGCTTCGAGTTTAATTATTAACCTTACCGGATAACTTATCAACCTTTATAAATTGGGTAACGGGTGACCTACCCCCTGGACAAGTTCTTTTTGGGGTTACCGGTTTAGTCATCCCATTCCCAGTTGGTAACTTTACTTTGATACTTTATATTGGAGTGTGAATTAAAATTAGAAAGTTATCTTAAGACCTTTAAAGCCATCGAAGCTTATCGGTTCCAGGTGGAGTGGTTGGATGGATCTACATGCTAAAGTCTGGCGTATTACATACGTTAGTAGGGATCTGTTAATGTTAAGCATGCGTACTTTAAATCTGGTATACGTAACCATTGACATCTAAAAAATTTCATCTACGGGTTTTGTAATGGGAAGTTTTGGTTTAAACTTTAAAGATCTTATAATCAACGCTGTTACATGGGATTGCTAAGGTTCTAGGGTTGTATTAAATTTTATAATGTATTAGATTATACTAGCATATGCTTGAAACCCCGCTTGTATAGTATACCTTCTCTTATTGAATCTTTTTCATGTATAAGTTTAGTATAGAGGATACGTGTAGTATTGAGTTGAAGGATGGCCATTAAAGCTTTGATGTGGGCCAAATTTGATAGGGCGGGATAAATTTGTATATCAAGGGTTCAAGTATTTTTGAGCCCTATCTTGACTTGTATAGAACTCCTGATAGATTGGAAAATAAATTGCCATATAAGTATAATCCGTAGGGGTACACAGCTTTGTCAAGTGGTATCAAGTTGACTTGTTTTCTGGGTAGAAAAATTTTGATCCGTGATCTTATATTTTTAGACAGTGGGCCCCAAACTTTTTTGCCAAAGGACCCCTTCCCATGGCTTTATCTCACCGATGGCCCCTCAAGTGAAATAACTCTACAAAAACCGCATAATGCTAAATTACAAATCTAACTGCGATGCCTTTATTGGTGAATGGAATACAAAATTGAAATATATAACCCATTCAATATATAACTAACTTTCAAGATCATAAAACCTGCTTTAATTACTAAATCACTTTACTCAACGGGATGGGTCAGAGAATTTCTCAATGGGCATGTACAGATTATCAAATTAGGTTTTAAGCTACCACAGACCCCCTCAGCGGCCCATGGACCCCTGGGATCCATAGAAACCAAACTGTGAAATCATTGGTTTGGTACTTGATGTGCTGTACCCTGCTTCAAAAATAACTTATCAGGCTGATGAACATGGACATAAGCTATAGAGGAACAATGATAGAATTAATATAGTGTATAGCTGCTGCTAGTACCAGCTATATATGGTTGAGATAGCTTAGATGATTAGATATTTTGGATGGAGCTATAAAGTCTTTTATACATGTTGTCTAGCTATCTATTCTGTTACTATAAACAATTATTAGGAACTCGTATATGGCCTACTTGGCTATTACCTAAACTTTATACTACATATCACTTTTATAGATTTCATACTTTTGATATCAGAATCTTTTATAAACTGTATCAGAATCTGCAGTTCTTTATACCATATCTCATATACTTTTTCAGTTAGCTTGATATTAAGGCTAGAATTTTATCTAACTTTATATAAATTTTTTTGTTGATATTTCTATTGATGTGTCATATATGTTAGGCTTAGGTAGGAAGTGGTAGCTAGATTTAAGGTCAGCCAAAATTTATGCTTGTATAGAGATTTGATTAAGATATAATCAAACATATTTTGTATTTTTATCTAAGTGATATAATATTTACCACCATTTACACTAGAAAGTTTTGCATATATTTTATCTATCAACTTCTTAATTCAAATACGTTCACCTCAGAGCAAGATAGCTTTAGTTAAACCTTACTCTTGCTCAGCAGTTAAAATTTGCAAACTATTGACTCCTTATACCTTTGAGCTAAAGATTTATCCCCCAAAATTATCAGAATGTGGATAGGCCCCATGCCATATCTCTTGAGATACCCATCTTAGTTTAGTCTAATCTGGGGATAACCTTTTGTCACCATAAATTGTACCCTTGTAAAAACTTATAATTCACACCATTGAGGTTTTTTGACACCTGATCTTGACATGAAACTTGAACCTCCTAGGAGTGGCCTCAGTAATTCAGGGCCAAAGGTTACCTATCAGAGATTAAAGTTGATAATCCAGAGGAACTGCGGTTTGACAGGAAAAATGGTAAGCTCAAAATCCTTTATTACCCTGTTTTGATCTCACCTTTAAATCGTCTGTCTAGAGATCCTAAGGCATAAGTTATACTCCTTTTATTTTCATCTCAAATCTAACCAAAAATTAGAGTATTGGTTTATTTATTTAATCAAAGAAATGTCAAAGGATAACTATATCTTCTGTCTGGTTTCTGGTTTTGGAATTATCTAGACTTTAACATATATGGTTGTTATAAAAGGATGCTAAAGTATCTTTTAGTCAATCATAACCTTTAACCATAGGGTAAGGACCTGGGGGAGGCCAAATTAGCTTTTGTTGATAACTCACAGTTCCTTTGGATACCTGAGTAACTAAGCAACTGGTATGATGAAGGTCTGAAACCCTATAGCTGATTTATGTTAACCAGACTTATCTGGTGTATGGTTCATGTCACAATTTATGCCATGATGCACAAATGCTATTTTAAAAGCGGACACATTTATTAAAATTATTAGGTTTAAGTTCCTTATGTAGTAAACTTGTAAAAATGAAAATATAGGCCAGTATCCTTGCTTGTGAGGGTACCTGTAAGTCCTGAGAGCAGCACCTATGCCTAGACAGAAAAAAAGTTCCCGCATAGAACCAAGAAGGGGCCTAAGAATGAAGCGTTGCCTCTCATTAACAAGGGTGATTTAGAACTTGTAGTGGATGAATGGTAAGTCAAAGCTTACACTCAAGGTTTCTTACTTCTGTTCAATCCTACCAACAAGGAATTGATGGTAAGAATTAGAAGTCTAAAAGGGGGGTAGAAGCTAAAGGTAGAATCAGCCTCCAGGTTATCTTCCCCTATAGTGTGATATTTAAAAAAAGGCACAAGTCTTCCTAAGGATAATAAAATAATTAAATTCTAATGAATCAATAGAAGTACTTTTAATGCAGCATATATAAAACAAAGCTTTATGATTAATATATAATTCTGTTGAGCCTATCCCCAATAGGTTCAAGCATTGTAAACCCATCTGATTTGTATTTTAATTAACCCTACCATCCTTACCTGTGGGTTTGCCTGCCAGCCCCACCAAACAGCCCATTGGTATGCCAATACATGACCAGCCTACAAATTATATTTTTGGAGGTTTGATAGCTGCAATCCAAATTAAGGTTGGAGAAATCCAGGCTTATTTACTCAACAAAAATTTTATTGGATACTATATAGTGATTGGAGCCTCAGATGGCACCATGTTAGGGATTGGTTGAACTAATGCATACCCCATCTTATATAGGGGAAGTTTATAAAGGCAGCAATCCTAAAGGTTCTGCTATCAGCCTAGTCTATTATTTTCCTTTTTTATAATTACTTTAAATTTCCAATTTAATATTTATGGAGTTGCAGTAATCATAAGTATTCATACTACTGGTTCTTGGGATGGCTTGCCCATAGTACCATTCCCTCTCCTCACTTTATGCAAATCATAGTGGTTGGTTGTATCATTATATTATTATCAGAATTTTAACCAGATGAATCCTTCCAATAGTATCTGAATTAAGGGTTTCAGTCAGTTGGGCGTAAATACTGGCTAATCACCTAGTTTGATACTATTTAATGGTATAAAAATAATAATCATTTTAGGATCAGTGGATTCCCAGTTTAGCGCTATCAAATCGTGACTGTGGGAATTTCTGGTAAAATGCTGCTGTATTCAGCTACCAGCATCTAAAAAATAATTTCATTAACTATAGTTTGAGTCAGCAAAATCTTATCCCTGCGCTAACTGCCATAAGAAATGATTGTGGGATTTTCTGGCGGGAAGTCGAAGTAGTCATTATCAATCATTTATGAATTTACAATAATTTGGAGTACCTGCGACTCATGCTGAGGATGCTCAATGTCTATTTACTTATAAATTTATATACAATCGACCAGCGACTTATGCTGAGGATGGATTAACCTAATTTAATATTTGGTGATCAGATGAGCAGATCTGGAGGGAATTATTATGAGGATGAATGAATAAAAATTTATGATCTGATAGAGGTTTGGAATCTAGAGGCTGATGGGTTTTCTGGCAGATGATTGGCTAAAAAGCACTTGGGTGCAGTAGCCTTAGAAGTAGTATAAATAGTCAATTCATTCCCTCCTAATAAACATCTCTCTTGCACCATTCTTACTTTTATTTGATAGTGGCTTAGAGCAGCTAGAGTAGGAGTAGATAGGTTAGTGATCCCCAATAGGCGTGGGTGATCACACCAAGGGGTTAGCCAGCGCTGCTGGCCCTGATGCCAATGAAGGCAAAAGAGCAAAGGGCCACCAGTCTTCATATTGGTTGGCCTGGCACACTAGCGGAGCCCAAGGTCAATTTCAACAACAATTATGTTGTTGCTTTGGGTTGTAACTCATCCAGATTGGCAGCTCAGTCTTAGGTTTATTGTAACGTATGGTTCATGCCAGCATGCCACAAATAAATTGGTTAGCACTAGCCATGTAAGAGACCACATAATGGATAGGCCAGCTAAATCAATCCATGAACGTGTACACTATATCTGAAATCACATCATAATCCTGAACAATAGTTAAGGCAACACTACATGCTAACAGCATGTTTGAACCCAGAATAACGTCAATAATGAGGCCAGTGCCTGAGCCAACTTACTGTTTGAGCTCATGCTCCAGACTAATATTTCTGTCTATACAAAAAACGATTATAAATATATAAATAAGATTACTGCAATTTTTATTTCAATGGTTAAGTTTACTAGAAGACAAAATGGACTCCTTTAATCCTGTCTTTGTCTTAATATATATGCTGATACTATCATTTAAGCTTTATACTAACTCAGGCTCATGTGAGACGCCCAAATCATGGTCCACAAAGATTCAATGTCTCATTTTATCACAATCCAGAGCTTAGAATGCTTGGAAACAATTGTGCCAGATTAACCTCCATTCTGTCAGGTCAACAACTGATAAAGTTTAGACTGGCCTACCATTTAGGATGCAAAAACACCCAAAAGGTGAGCCAGAATGCCAGGGGCATTGTCATGCAAATGACGTTTAAGCGTGCTGGGCTATGAGTAACAATGGGGCGCCTTTGGGCTGCAAATTCTAAGGTCAACCCAGTGAGAAACAAGGCTTCTGCAGTCCCAGGGCCAATGGGCCTGGTCATAAAGGGTTGTGATATTGGGGAAAATTCCATAAAGGCCTTGGCACAATAGGCCCAAGTGACTTAATTGGGATCAAAATTAGAAATATGACTGAGATAACCCAGTCAATATTCAGGCCAGGGGCTGCATTGTAAATCTTATGGGTGTTTTTTAAAAAAAATAAAACTAAATTAAATAAATTTAAGCGTGGGAAGATTTTTATTGAAGTAAAAATAAGAGAAATGACCATCAGATTTCTCAGTGTGTCATGACTTCTTAAATAGACAATTGACTTGGGGAATAACTTGGAAAAATGGGGGATTGGGGCCCTCAAGATTTGACCTAACCTGGCAAACTTTGAGTGAGGGGGTGGAGAGAAACAAATTATTTTGAATGACTTTGAAATTATTGGTGGTGGGCCAAGTTAAAGTTGATCTGTCCACGGACACTCAAATAGCGGATTTTCTCTGGTTCCAATGACTAGAGTGATGTCATCTTGCCCAATGAGCAGTGGGAACCTCCCAAGGCCAACCCACATAGGGGCAGTCCCAAGAGGTCAGGAACGAGTTTGGGGTGCCCAACCCACCTGCACCTGGTCACCCCAGCGTCATCTTGACCAAGTGAGAGATATTAATGAAGATTTTGATGTTTCTGGGGAAGGTTTTTAAAAGTCAGACATTTCCAAATGACCCAATGCTATTAGCAAGCTTTTCTGAAGATTTGAAACTATATGCTTTGTTTGTCAAAAGTATGCACCTGTCAGACTTTGTTGCCAAGGTTTTGGGGCTCTCAGTTTTGATGCTGAAGGCTCAAATCCCTTAATTTTATTCAAACCCTTTATCTCCCAAGAATGCTGATCTCTGATAGTTCAGCACAAATCCCCTTAATTTGTTGTATTAATTCAACTGAAGTTAATACAGGGACGGGTGGTGGGGTCCCCAAAGGATAAGCTGTTACTCATCACACATCCACCACATGAGTGAGGTCGCCCTGGGAGATGAGAGAGGCAGCTGGCCTTCTTATACCCTTTTTTGATGGGAACGGAAATACACACAGTCCAAGTGGAGGGGGCGCTCCACCAGACTTTCACACTCCTTTACCTCAGGTTCCTTACCTTCAGAAATTATCAGCTATATGTCCCCCATTAAATTATTTCTGATAACTGAACCTTCAATTTCTTAGAATGAGCTGAGACTTTGCTATTTATGTCACTGTAAGGATTAGGCTGCAAGGATCCATTACATTACCTCATGTGAGGCAAAAAACTCCTGAATTTTCTCTTGATATTGAGCTCATTCCTCCTGCGCATGCCATGTTGCTTTCTTCACAGGGCTCTTCTTTCCACTTTACTAACAAATTCCAGCATACTTTGATGTAAAGCACATCCTATCTGTTCAGCCTCATATTCCCACCCATCATCTTCTGAGGGCTTAATGGTTTGACATGACTGTGTATCTCTCCTTAAAATGGGCGCAACTTTGATACATAAGTTACCATGTGGGATTTACACTCCTCTGTCAGTTTAGTTCAAATGCAACTTCATTTATGGCATATAGAGTCAATATAGTGGCGTAAGGTCACTGGACCTAACTTCTAACCCTTCACCTGTATGGTGTAGTTATTTACTAGAAGGAGTACCAAATCTATGGGTTCAAACTGAGGATCTGGAGCCCTACACCAGTCTGCTTGCTGTTTCTGTCATAAATAGCCCAATCAAAGTTTCCCCATAATATCTTCCTAATGTTAGACATGGTAAAAGCCATCTCATCCCCCCTGATAAACACCAATACATGACCTGTCAAGAGAGTATCTGTAACTCTCTCGTTCCCAGCAAGATGATGTGGGATGCAAACCCACATTGCTAGGGAACTAGCCATTAAAAGAATGGGAATACAAGCACCTCGAGAAGTGCCAGTACAAAAGGTACCCCAGGCAAGTATATAAACAGCAACATAAAATACCAGGTAAGTAAGAAACAACACCGCTTGAGTGGACCCTAGAGGGGCGTCCATAATCAAGTGCGGCTTGACGTCAGGGGCTTTGGGTGCCTCGATCTGGAGGGGACCTGGGCGGCCCACAGGTGCCCCTGGGATCTTAGTAAATTGCGAGATAAGGTAGTGGCCTACATGGTTGGAGACCTCCCCAAAGAGGTCCACCACCAGGGTTGCCCAAGGAACCATTAGAAAGCGTAAAATAACGGGGTGTTTTTTATTAAGCAAGTTGATCAACAAGGAGTGTTGATCACAAAAACATATTTAAAATAAATTGGGGAAATTAGGGTTCTGCGGCCATGCGCCCAAGACTTGACGTTCTAATAAACAGACACTTCCATCCGTTTTGGTAAAATACACCGAAAGGGCCTTCACTCAAGTAATCAATTGAAGCCTTATTTTACCAGAAATCAAAATCTCATAGCTGGAGTGGGACTTGAACTCTTGTTCTCCAACCAAGCTAATTGAACCATCTTCATTCAAAATGTAAATTGTTCATTTTAAAGCCTGAGCTGAAATAGGAGGCTGGGCGTTTTTCACGACCTTAGTATCAACCTGGGCTTGCTTGGCTTGCACCCAGCATCGATCTAAGGTGTGCTTCAAGTCAGGCAGAGCCTGAAGCTTCATTTTCTGGGCCTCCTGTCACCCAGCCTTGTTCCTAGCATCAATGCCCACTACCATGTCATCTAAACATGACATTACCCTCTCCTCCTTTTTGGGCTCCACCCCCCTCCAGGGGCGTTTGATAAGGAGAAGTTCTTATGTGCTGGTGGCAACTTCATAGCAGCAACGGCTGGCCTTGGCTGAGATCCTGCCACCTCAGGGAAACAATTATGAAATGATTCGATCAGGTCTTGGGCATGTACACAATCCTGTGCCAGAACCCAGCTGTTCTCTGATGCGTCAAACCCTTTCCATGATACCAAGTACTCAAGGCGTCGCTTAACCCGGCGAGAGGCTACTATCTCCTCCACTTCCCATTCTGAAGCCCCATCCACAAGATAAGACTCAGGGGTCACAGGAGGAGGGCCTTCAAACAGGGTCAACTTACTTTCATGGAAGACGGAGAAGATCCAAAATGCTGAGGAAAGATCCAACTGGTATGAGGCATGTCCCACCTATCTAACTACCCGGTAAGGACCAATCCTCTTTGGACCCAACTTTTTGCATGGTTGCTTGATAGGGATGTTGTGAGCATCAAGCATCACGAGATCCCCTTCCTTGTATGCTGGACCCACTCGGCACTTTCCATCAGCATTCTCCTTATAAACCAGCATAGCCACCTCCAAACTCGTTGACACCCCTTGATGGACCTTCTTGAGAGTCTTGGCAAAGTCCTGCACCGCTTCCACTTTAGAACCACAGCTGGGCTCCATGTTAAACGCAGGGTTAAAACCGTGGTTAGCAAAAAAGGGTGAACAACTGATTGAGGAATGCAAAGTGTTGTTGTAACTAAACTGAGCCATGGGAAGGTGAGGAACCCAATCTGAATGGTCTGCAGTGGTGTAACAACGCAGAAATTGTTCCAAGCACTGATTCACTCGCTCAGTCTGTCCATCAGATTGGGGGTGATATGCTGTTGAATGGCAGGGGCGGATCTGAAGAGTCTTACACAACTCTTCCCAAAAGATGGAGGTGAACTGGGGTCCCCAGTCACTAATAATTTCCTGGGGAACCCCATGAAGTGCAAATACATGGGTGACGAAAAGCCTAGCCATTTCAGCGGCAGTTATAGTTGTTTTGCAAGGAATAAAGTGAGCCAACTTTGTAAAGTGGTCCACCACCACCATGATTGCATCATAGCCATCTGAAACGGGTAACTCCACAATGAAATCCACTGAGAGGGAAGTCTAGGGTCCTTCAGCCTTTTGGACTGTTACCAACAACCCTGCTAAAGGTTGCCGATTGGGTTTCATCTGATTGCAAATCAAGCACTCTTTGCAGTACTGCCCTACCTGAGCGGGCAAGCCCTTCCAATTGTAAGTGCGTCATATCAACTCCAAGGTTTTTGCTTTTCCCAGATGACCAACAGTGATTCCATCATGATGGCCCTGGATGATCTCCAGGCGCAGTGGTCCAGCAGGAACCCATAGGCATCCCTGAAACCACACCATCTCATCCTTCATGTGATATCCCCTGGATAAGTCCTCCTGAGTCAGAGCATTCTTAGCGAGAACAACAGCATATTCAGCTGATAATGGCTGAGAAAGAACTACCTTCCTAAACATGCTATATTCTGCTGCATTTTCTAAGGGCATGAGCGCTGGCGTATGTATCATGGACTTAGGAAGTTGAGGCAGAATCATACCCAGGGGAATCATCAACCAAGTGTTGTGAATCTCTACCTCCTTTGGATCAGGAGCAAAGCAGGGTTGCGGCTCAAGTCATCCGCCAAACCATTCTCCTTGCCCTTGGTGAACTCATAGGAAAATGTAAATAAGGCAAGGGATTCATGCCAACGCGTCTGACGTGGTGTTAAAACATGTGGAGCATGGTAATACAACAGGGCCCGATGGTCAGTGCGTACTTGGAATGGTTGGGAAGAGCCATGTAAGTGGTGACGCCAATAAATCAGCGCCTCCACCACTGCTAATAACTCCTTGTCATATACGGCGTAGTTTAACTCATGCAGAGACATTTTCCTAGAAAAATATCCCACTGGATGTTCAAACCCATCTTACCCCACTTGTAACAGGGCTGCAGCAATGGCAAAATTGGAAGCATCTGAGGACACAATGAACTCCTTGGCAGGGTCAACATGGCGAAGGATGGATGTGGATAACAAGGTGCACTTCACCGCTTGGAAAGCATCCTCCAGAATGGGAGACCACTGAAGCATCTTGGCCCCGCTAGCCTTATATAAGGGGGCTGCCACCTCGGAGAGACTGGATGTGAACTTCTTGAGAAATGTACATGTCCCCAAAAAACTCCTCAATTCCTTGACAGAGGTGGGGGTAGGCCACTCCCAAATAGCCTTTTCCTTGTCTGGAGTTATCATATGGCCCTGGTCAAACACAACGTTACCCAGAAAAGTAACCTGGGACTTAAAAATTCGCATTTACTAATCTTGAGGGTAAGGCATGCAGCCCTCAATCTCTCCACTACTTGTCAAAGGTGAACTGTATGTGACTCAGGATCAGGGGAAAACACCAGAATGTCATCCATGTAGGCAACCGCACATACCCCCAACAAGTCTCCCAACGCAGCATCAATGCGGCGTTGAAAGATGGCAGGGGCATTCTTAAGCCCAAAAGGCATAACCCAGAACTGGAAAATTCCTTTTCTGGTACAAGTGCGGTTAACCACTCCTGGCCCTTCTTTATCCGGATTTGATTGAACGCATTGAGGCAGTCCAGCTTGGAGAAGACTTTTGCCTTCTCCACATAACGCGCAATCTGGGAATCTAAAGGAATGGGATGGAGGTCGGGTACAGTCACATTGTTTAAGTTCCCATAATTGACACATGGATGTAAAGTTCCATCTGCCTTCTCAACAAAAAGCAGTGGGGAACAAACAGGGGAGGTACGCTGAAAGATGGCACCTTTGGCCAACTGCTCCTTCACCCATACATCTAGAACCTCCTCCTCCCGGACAGTCAATGGGTATATGGGAGAAGAAATACGCACCAGATCCACAGTAAGTTTAAATTCACAATCAAACTCAGAATGTTCTGGTAGCGTACTAGCTGAAGCTGCATCAAAGGAGGATGCCAACTCTTTCAAACAAGAAGGTAAGGAAAGTTCCACAGGGGGCTTCAACAAAGGGGCAAGATATGAACTGGGAATATTGGGCCAATGGGGTAATTTACCTGAGGCATTATCCTCTGACAAAGGAACAATTAACTGGTGACCATTAGTTAAAAACAAGGTTAGAGTGTTTTCTTTTAAATTTGTTCTGACATCAAACTTTCGCCACCACTCAACCCCCAAAATGATGGGAAACAAGAGGTTTTTGATAGCTTGAAACTGGTCAGACAATAGATAAGAACCAATTTGGAAATTGACTGGCTCCATGATATTCAGTGTGGGAATACCTTGAGATGCCCCACCCCTAACCATACCACCTGGTGAGTAACTCAACTCAAGGTAGTCAGCAAGATTTTGATCAATAAAATTATTTGAAGCACCAGTATCCACCAAAATCATTGTGCTGAATTTTCCAAAAGAGGATGTAAGGGTAGCAGTCAACAAGAAATATCCAGAATGGGATTTATTCAACGCAGAAAATGCCATCAACTCACCAGAGAATTCTTCCTCTGACTTGAACAAGCCATCAGGGTATGTTTTAGAATCATAGAAGGGGGAAGGATAGTGGGCCACTCTTACTACTGAGGCCACATATCCCACCCCACCTTCTGCAGGTGCATAGGCATCTTTATATTTGTGGCGCAGTTCCTTCTCTACTTCCTGGGAACCCCTAATCATGGTAGGGGTCAAGCGAGGGTTCTCAGGAGTAATCTGATAAACTGAAATTGTGTCCTCCTCTAAATCATATGAGCAAATAAACGGTTCATTTTGATATAAATTGCCTGCATTATAAAACGCTTTTTTACGTTCAAACAAACCCTCATTTGTTTTGAGGGTTTGGTGTGCATCGTTATCCAGGGCCATCACCCCCAAGCCTGGAGCAGATGCCTCAGCGTGCTCCTCCAAAATGTGTCAGGGAGAAAAAATGATACCAGAATCCTTTTTGTTAATTACGGGTTCAGACCCTAGGATGTTCCCAATTTTTGCTGAGATGGGGAGGAAATCAGTGGGAAACATCTCACAATTCAAGGAAAACTCACTAGTTGAGGAGGCGGTATTTATAGGGATGACCATGGGTGACATCATCACTTTTTGACAGCAGAATCATCACTGAAACTGTTACATCATTCTCGGGGCTAGACCCCTGTGCAATTCCAAATTTGGAAGTCATTAAAGGATTTGAAGGATAAGATTCCCTCATTTCCAAAGGCGCGCATGACTTTTCAGCACCCATATTTATAGGATTTTATCTGATGATGGCCAAATTACCTGGCCCCTTCCAGGTTGGGGTGGAGAAACCACCCCAAAGGATTTTGACAAGATGATCGAATTTGGAAGGAGGCAACTGCCAAATCAGGGAGTTACATATTGATATATCCAAGGTCAAATGGAGAAATGACGTTTTAACCTCGTCGGTTAAGGGCAACGCCTGAGCTTTTTTGCAGAATTCACTTAGGTAAACCTTCAGCAGATGATCCGCTTGACGCAGAGAAAAAAACTCAAAGAAGGAATGGAAGGAGGCTTCATCAGGTCAATTCTGCTCTAAGACCTGTTCCAAACCTCCTATTGAATTCCACAAGAGCGGCTGGGTGTGGAGTACCGCAAAGACCCAGTCCCCAGCCTCAGGAGACAACTGGGACAATAGATCCACTCCTCACAAAAGCGGATGGGAACCAGACGAATTGTTTTTGTCTAACGAGGGTCTTTGGTCCAGGGAAGCTAAGGCCTGGTGAATTTCTGAGTAAATTTTGGGAGAAAGGTGGGGAATCACGATCTTAGGATCGCGAAAAGTCTGAGACCACCAAGTATGAGCAGGAAGGGTGGGTACTTCCCAGTTGGTAGTTGCAAGAATAACGCAAGATGCACTAGTACAAAACCAAATAAAAACTGTGGTGAGCACCATCGTGGCAGTGAAAAATGGCCAGCGCACCCAATTTACTAATAACAAAAGTCTCACACAGATAATTCTTAGGCACATATAATAAAAAGGTTGATTGACTAATGTTAAGAGAGTATCTGTAACTCTCTCATTCCCAGAAAGATAATTTGGGATGCAAACCCACATTGCTAGGGAACTAGCCATTAAAAGAATGGGAATACAAGCACCTCAAGAAATGCCAGTACAAAAGGTACCCCAGGCAAGTATATAAACAGCAACATAAAATACCAGGTAAGTAAGAAACAACACCGCTTGAGTGGACCCCAGAGGGGCGTCCATAATCAAGTGCGGCTTGACGTCAGGGGCTTTGGGTGCCTCGATCTGGAGGGGACCTGGGCGGCCCACAGGTGCCCCTGGGATCTTAATAAATTGTGAGATAAGGTAGTGGCCTACATGGTTGGAGACCTCCCCAAAGATGTCCACCACCAGGGTTGCCCAAGGAACCATTAGAAAGTGTAAAATAACGGGGTGTTTTTTATTAAGCAAGTTGATCAACAAGGAGTGTTGATCACAAAAACATATTTAAATTAAATCAGGGAAATTAGGGTTCTGCAGCCATGCGCCCAAGACTTGACGTTCCAATAAACAGACACTTCCATCCGCTTTGGTAAAATACACCAAAAGGGCCTTCACTCGAGTAATCTATTGAAGCCTTATTTTACCAGAAATCAAAATCTCATAGCTGGAGTGGGACTCGAACCCTTGTTCTCCAACCAAGCTAATTGAACCATCTTCATTCAAAATGTAAATTGTTCATTTTAAAGCCTGAGCTGAAATAGGAGGATGGGCGTTTTTCACGACCTTAGTATCAACCTGAACTTGCTTGGCTTGCACCCAGCATCGATCTAAGGTGTGCTTCAAGTCAGGCAGAGCCTGAAGCTTCATTTTCTGGGCCTCCTGTCACCCAGCCTTGTTCCTAGCATCAATGCCTACTACCATGTCATCTAACCATGACATGGCCCTCCACCCAATATAGGAATTAGTCTGTGGTTTGCAAAATTGGTGACATTCCTGTCAAAGGCTGGTACCAATTATTGTAGGCAAATCGTGCTAATTGGACCACAAAGCCAAGCCCTATTGTCAGGACGAGACATGACAATGGAGATATCACTCCAGTATACAATAAATCTCTCTGCTTGTCTGTCCAAATGGGGGTGATACACTGAGGAATGGGATGGATAAATTTTTAAATTTTTAACAAATTTGCCAAAATTTAAATATGAAATGTAGCCTGCAGTATGAGATGATCTCTAAGGATGGCCCATGTCACATGTAAACCTCATCCACAAAGTTTCTCACTTCATCCTTCACTGAAAAGTTGAAGTGCAAAGAATGAATTCATCAAATTTGGTTAAACACTCAACAATCACCATGATAGCATCCTTTACTTAGCCCTTTGGTAGTTCCATTATAAAATCCACACTAATTGTGGCCCATGGACAATCTGAAAACCTTAGGGGTTTCATTTTACCAGTGTTGCCTTCCTTGAGGGCTTTGACCTAGAGCAGATTAGATATCCTCCAACCTTTTCATGACACCAACTTTGTCATGGATATGGCAGAAGAAGTTTAGACTGACCTGCCAGTCAGGATGCGTGAGTACCCAAAAAGCAAGCCAGAATGCCAGAGGCATTGCCAACTGAATGACTTGATATGGAGCCAGGAAATGTGAGACCATGAAGTGGTGGTGCAACAACAAGTTGAGGAGGATCCTGAAGACGATCCACACTGAACCCATTCCCAACCCAGTGGGTCCAGCTGCAGGGGGTGGAATTACTTTGATAGTTTTGACAAGATCCTTGGCATATGAGGCCATCTCAACGGGGGTGGCAAGGAGATGGATTATTTCTTGCAATTGATGGATATAAGGCCATAAGATCCCCGTGTATTGCTGCCAGAAGTTCGTGATAATGGGGTTGTAGATCCAAAAATATCAGACTTGCTGAACCCAATTGATGATGGAGAGGGCCATAGTGACCAAAAGAACTGGTAAAGCCCATCCAGAGTGCAGACTGATGGGCCACCAGGGATGCCATCTGGGATGCAATCAGAAAGGGAAATAAAAAATATGGTTTTTTGGTAAAATTTTATTTGGAAAGGAAAGTAAAAAAGTGACCAACAATTTTCTCAGTGCCATGCAACTGATTAAATAGTGGATGATTGGGTAGTGACAGGATGGGATCAGGTCCCAAAATTTCGACCTAACTGAAAAGTTGTTTGGGAATGGACAGGTTTGTTCTTTGGGAACCAACATTGCAAAATTTGGTGGTGGGCTGAGTCTCTGTCAGTTTGACCTCAAACGTCTGAACCAGGGCTCAACTATGTTTCTGATGGTTAGCATGACGGCGTTTGGCCTGACAAGTGATGAGAATCCCTCAAGGCCACCCCATATAGGGATGGGTCCATTTGGTTAGGAACAGGTTTGGGACAGCCAACCTGCCCGCACTCAGTCATTCAACCGTTTGTTCAGTCAATGGCAGCACATCAGCCACAACGCCTGACTTACTATCAGAGGGCTTTGAACCCTTGGTGATGACACCTGATATTTGTTCTACTGGTTTAGTGATCAAATTGGAGCTGTTGGGCAATCCGGCCAATATCTCATTCTTCATGCTTTTACAGCCATTCAAATTTTGGCCATCAGCCAGATTACCACTCAAATTAAATCTGACCTATTTCAATTTGGCAATCTCAGCACAGATTTCACTAAATTCCCGCAACAGTTCTGCCAAGGTGAATGTGGGTACTGGGGGTAGGATCCAAAGTGGAAGGGCTTTCACCCATTGCTCATCTACTACGTGAGTGAGATCGCCCTGAGTGATGAGGGGTACCGCTATCCTCTTCAGTGTCTTTTTATCCAGAAAGGAAAAGATGACCCAATCAAGAGCCAAAGGACGTTCCCTGAGACTTACAATTTTGAAGGCCTGGCCACAAATGAACCACTGCAATAACTTCATCAATTTCTCCATCCCTAGGATGACCCACTAATGGATGATTGTGTGAGGTCTGCAACAAAACCTATGTAATGACTTACAGGAAACCCAAGATTTAATTATGATACAACCTATCTTTCTTCTCATACCTGCCGTGCTTATCATTCCATTGTTTTTCCATCAACTTGTCTCACAACCTTAGTCCAAATGGACTCTGTCTTTGTGCCTTGCGGATTTTTGCACCTAAATCATTTTTTCCACCTTCAATTATAACAAACTGGTCTGATGGAACATAGTAGTCACGTTGAACTCTTATAACTCTCCTTTTGGTAGGATAACCCTGAATACTAACTTAACAATTTTCAATGATTTTGGTCAATCCTGGATGGTATCTCAGTTGGAAATTATACTGAACTAACTACGCGTGCTAATGAGCCTGCCTCTAGTCCATCTTCCTAGGGGAATGATAATATTCTAAGGCCCTATGGTCGGTATGAACCACCAAAGGATGGCAGGCATAAAGCAGGTGACGTTGCCATTTCTTTAAGGCCAATAACACTGCCAATGATTCTTTTATTGTATATTATATAGTTGGTTTCTGCTGGTACCATCTTACAACCAATATAGCAAAAGAAAGTTTCACCCTATCCTCCATCTTTTGTAGCAGAACCGCTCCTAACGCATAATTTGATCATCTTCTTTTTACACAATTAGCTTTCTGGGATTTGGGTGGTCCAAAACAGGAGCCAAGAGTAACATATCTTTCAAACCTCAAATTCTTGATCTTCTTCCTTTTTCATACAAATGGGACATTTTCCATCAAATGCATAAGAGGTAAGGCTGGCTTTAATAAATATTTAAAAAAACGCTAGAAATATTCCCTTTTTTAAGACTCTGCACCCCCAGTTCAATTGGTTGGGCCTTCCATGCACTCACAACACACAAATTTTCTGGACAAATTCCAAGGCCACCCTAGAACACCACATTTCCAAAAAATGTTACCAAGATTTGGTTAAATTCACATTTGGAAGGCTTTAACCTTAAGCCTGCCTTGTCAATCACTTATAAAACCTCTTGAACATCATGCATATTTTCCTCCTATGAACAGGAAATTATCAAGGTATCGTCCATAAAATCCATATAACAGCGGCTAATTGTACCCCTGGGCATGATCAATTATGCGTTGTAAAACCACTGAACATCTTGCAGCCCAAACAACATCACTTGTAAAAAAACATCCTCATGTGGCCCAAAAAGCGATATATATTTGATGTCCATGTTTCACTAAGCTTGGTTGAAAGCATCCACTAGGTTTACTTTAAAAGATCATGTACTTGTGACCATTGAAAAAAAATATAATCTATCAAAGGCATTGGATAAGAGTCTGGCTCCATAACACCATTTACCCATCTTAAGTCCACGCATGGCTGCAACTCCCATTTGCTTTCAGTACTAAAAGCACTAATGATAATTTGGCAGATTTGGAAAGCGCAATTGGACCCTCACTCAGCATTGATCTAAAGTGCTCCTCCGACACTATTTTTTCCCGCTGGTTGAGAGGATAGACATGTCATCCTTTGGGTAGCTTTGTCCCATCCTTAAACCAGAAAAGAGAAAGAAAACTGGCTTGTATGGAGAAAGGTGAATCCTTCTTAGGGCTGAACACCCCTCAAAAATCCTGATCTCCTCTGGAAATTGATTCTCCTGTATCAATCCTATGCTCTTTATTCCTGTGGAGTGAGACTCTATTACTAGCAACCTCCACTTCATTGGGGTCCCATCCTTTGGATTCAGGGTAACCTCCTATAATGGTATATTAATTAATAGCCAGAACTGATGCCACCACTGCATCCCAAAACTAACAGATGGTTCAGATTTTCCATAGCACAGAAGTTTTCCTTGAAATCAAATGGTTACTGCCATATCCCAATCAGAGAGCTCATGCGCTACAAGAGTGCCCTCTTTGACACATCAGCCAAAATGACATTTAGCCCCTCTTGAATCTGAAACTCCAGCTTTTCTGCTACTGACAGCTCAACGTAGTTCCCCTCAAACCCCATATTTGCTAGAGCCATCACCTCCTCATTTCTAATTTTTTGCACATAAAACTCGTTGTAATAAACGGTTGGTAATAAATGAAGAAGCAGATCTATCCTTAGATTATTTTTGTACATTTGAAGGCGCCAAGTATTTAGATCTGCTCTCCTTTTCTTGCACCTGGATTGCTAATTTTTTTGAATCCTCTGGATTCCCTTGTCATGCTCCCCCTTGTACTTTTACAAAGCTACATGGTGAGGCATGCCAACCACTGTGCCTTGGAAGCCACCTGCTGGTGATTGCACCTTCCCAGGGAAATTGAGCCTTCACACCAGTTTTGTGCAAACAAAATCTGATTCTCAACTTGATGGTCCAGTGAACTTTCCTCCACCAATGCATCCTGGGTTTTTTCTGCTGCCAACTCCATAAGAAAATCTGGCTGCTAACATTGTATGAACATTCATGACAATTGCAAATCTGTAACCCAAGATATTTTTTCCAGTAGATAGAAAATCTGCGTATATCCCTCCACTAAGCCACGCCTTGGTTGATTATCAATAATGCATACCATGTCTTGTCTTGAGCCTCGTCTGGAAGGCTGCACAGTCTACCAAATTCAATCTTTGCTTATTACCTGGGAGACAGTCATGCTATTTGATCAAGTCTCAAATCCACCCCAAAAAAACTTATGGTAAAAATATACACTTGGGCAATCTGGAGCAAGAAAGGAGCTTTCTCTCCTGCCACCTGGGTCAAAGCTGCTGCTTTTAAATCTGTGCAAACGTTTGGTGAATTTTCTCCAATGCCTCCATGGAAGGGCTACTCGCCCTTTTAATGAATTTTTGGTACACCCTGTTTCTCCGCTGTTTATTCATAACAGCAACCCATAACCACACCACCTCCCACAGCAAAAATGCTAGGGAAAACCTTACTCCACCATGATTAATGCATGTCAATACCATTCCTTTCCTCCTGAGACCACACCTCTTCTCAGGGTCCCTACAAGGCTGAAAAACATATTTAAAGTTTAATTATTGTAAAATATGAGTTCACGCCAGAAGAGCAAAAATGCATTGGACAGCACTAGCCATGTAAGAAGCACATAATGGATAGGCCATCTGATATCAATCCATGAACATATACGCTAAATCTTAAGTTCATTACACAATCCTGAATAACAATACTAGCAATAATGTATGCTAAAAGCATTGTTTGACCCCCAGGACAACGTCAAGAATGAGGCCAATGTCTGACCTAACTTAATGTCTGAGATCATGCTCCAGACTAGTATTTCTGACTTTAAGTAGCCAATTATAAAAACTTTTTAAATAAGATCAACTACTATTTTTCATTGTTAAGCACGCTAAGAGACAAAACACTTCTTGAATTCTGTCTTTGTCTAAATATATGCTGCTACTGTCATTCAAGTTTTTATATTAACTTATGATTTTGAGTGATGCCCAAATCATGATCCATGAAGATTTGATGTCCCATTTTATCACAGTTTCAAGAATTCGGAACACTAGAAAGAATTCTGCTAGATTAACTTCCACTCCTTTACCTTGAGTTCCTTACCTTCAGAGAATGATCCACTATTTGTTCCCAAATTATATTAATTTCTGATAATGCAACATTAAGTTACTTTGAATGAGCTGAGACTTTTCTAAATAGGTCAATGTAGGGATCTGGCTTCACTGGATCCATTACATTTATCAGAAGAATCCATGGCATTACTGGCCTAGATAAAGTAAAAGTTTTTGGGGTTCAACCATGATTTTCTTAGGAGTTGCAATTTCTTCTCAGATTGCAGGTATTCTAAAGTTCATTCTTAGGAGAAAAAAGATTTGAATTGCAAAATTTTACATGAAGTGGGGTTGAGAAGGATGGTGGGGCATGCCATGATTGGATGTTATCTGAATAAGCTACTTTAATCTTTTAAAAAGCTATAATACAAGACACGCTTTACCCTTGAAGGTCTAGAATTCAATCAACAACTGAAAATCATAGAATCAGTATGAGTTTTTTGAGTAAATTCAAAAGGGAGAGTTATAATTGATGTTTGGAGATTAAAAATCATTAGCCGAATTGTAATAATCATACCACAAAAACTAAATTGAGGGAAGCATATTTTATAATTTAAAGTTGGTCAGTGGTAGGGGGAATTTACTTGAAATAAAATTGCCATCTTGATGATGCAACTAAGAGATTTCTCTGCACATGAGCCTAAGCCTCTCAACATACACATAGCTAGGCAATTTAGTATGAGAGTAGCTTTACAAATAAAAGGGTATCAGGCACCACCTGGCTTATTGTCTTCTTTGTAAAACCTTACACATAGTTTTGGATAAACCTTTACCCTAAGCCAAATAAGGGATGCTGTAATACCTAAGCCAATATTGTGAATTTTTTTGTAACTCAGATGTTAACATTATTTAACTGGACTAGATTTATCTCAATTATGCTTTAGTTATAGGTTTGAACCCCTTCTTTTATACATAGATCAATAACTTTATTTCCTGTGCTATTTCTGACATCTAACTCAATGCAGTTTGTTAATGTAAAATGGCGCTGGTACTTTAAGATATTACTGAATCTTCTCCCTAATGAGATATGCATATTGATTTTTTAATTACAGCCTTTTTATTTGCTTATCAGATATAGCTATTAAAAATCACACCAGTCCAGTAGAGGATGCTACTGCTATTTACTTTAGAATGCAACTTTATAATTAGATAAATAATCAACTTGCTTCTAGGGGAGGATACCCTAGTGGTATAATATGGACCTCTACCACTGCCTCCCCAAGTTCGATTCTGGTACAGGAACTTTGAATAGGGGATGATTATGACTGTGTTGGTGTTGCGCACCAATGCCCCAAACTGAGATAGAAAATAGCAAAGGCGGTCCATAGAGTTCCTGGCCTATCATATGCTGCACATGGAGGTTTTCCAGATTTTATCCTCCTTTCCCATTCATTCAATTTTCCCTCAATTGGTGTGGTATCATCACCAGGTCAGCCCACCTCAAATAAAATTTAAATTTAATAATCAACTTGCTTCTATTTAGCAGAAGCATCACAGGATATTTTTAAATATTAAACAATCTGGAGCTTCATAAAATGCCATTACTAATAAAATCAATTACCTAATATATTCTTTCTTATTACTATGTTGTTTAGGGAATATTACCCAAAATACTACAAGTTTATATAAAGAATATCTAATTTTATTTATGAGGGAAATAAGAGAAATTGACTCCCCTTGGTTTAGACTATCTATTGATGATATATATAATGGGTATCAGCTTTACTATATAGTTATCTGTAAAGATTATGTACTTTTAATATATTCTATGCCAAAAAATAATGAAAAAATAATCTTTATAAAACTATATCATTTACTTGCTTCATAATATATAAACAATACTTTTAGTTTTGTATTTAAATAAACTAAGCCCTTAAATTTTCTAGTTTATTTTAATATGATCCTTGGCATAACAGCTCTCTTGACTGTAGCTGAAGTTTGAAATGGACTCAAAGCTGTAACAAGAGAGGTCAATGAAGACATAAAGATTGGGCTAAATAGACTACTTAGCTAATTTAAAAGTGTCACTATTTATAGGATGTGTGGGGATGTGGTGCCTAGGTGACCTCCATGGCCCCATTTGATCAGGATCATTTACAGCCTTTCATATTGACCACCTGGTTGGCACCCTCATTGTTCTGCAGTATCTTATGATGCAAACATGAGGTCATGCCTCTCAAGATCAGGAAGCAGAGGTGCTATTCCAGAAGGTATCTCCATTGATTCTCATGTGCATGATGTTTCTTATTCTAATCTTTTATTGGTGCCTTCAAGGACAGGCCATAATTTTGAGGGCCAAGAGTCAATTTTTGAGGCTCAATTAATGAGTAGGGATATTGACTTGCTTATCATCTCCAATCCTGACAATGTACTTACCTAATATATAATAAAAGGATGTCTACCAGCTATGTAGCTTACTATTAGCTGATTCCATTTTATAATGATAATGACCTGATAATATAAGTATTCAGAGTCACTAAAAAATTACCAAATAAGACAATTATAATATAAGTATGTTTGACTAAACCATATGCATGTTATATTAGTAAGAAAGCCCAACTGTAAATTTATAAGCATAGTTGCCTTTATACTAACTTTTTTGAGGAGTGGATAGCATAGCAGAGTAATTTCTACTCCAATATGGGTCAGGTTTTGATTAAAACATGTTTTAAAACAGCACAGGCTAAAAAACTCGGCGTGGTATATTTGTCCCTAGGTCAACCCACCTTGTTTACTTTTTATACTACCTTTTAGTATCTATTTAGGTAAAGATTTGATAGCTCAGGGTTATATGTTTGTAAGAAATAACAAAATTCTAATCCTAACTAGTATAAATGGGAATTTCCAATTTTTAAATTTTTAGAAATTTTAATTTGAAATATGCTAACCAGAATATGGACATTACTGAAGCTTGATGAGCAAAAAGAAAAATGAATAGAACTAACTGAACATAATTAGTCAACCAAATAAAATGAGTGAGCAAAACACAAATGAAAGAGATTACAACCATCAGGTGGGATAACGATAAGCCGCTCATACCACCATGATGGAAAATGGAAGGGGGATTGGGGGGCTCATCCTCAGTATTGGAGTCCTCATCAAAAAGAAAGAGTGCGGGTTAAGGCGGAGAGCAATGGTATGGGGTGATCAGCAACATGTGGGTCAAGATAACTGATGATTAGATGGTCAGGTAAATTACCTGCAGCAAAAATTGCACCTAGGTACTGGGATAAGTATTATTCCACGTGAAGGTGGATGTAAAGAAGCTGGGATAACAAAGGGGCAGTGGCGTGGGTTACTTTTGGCCTGTCCTGCAAAGTGACAAACACTTTCTTGATGACGGCAGCTGTTTGTGGTGGCTAAGGATGTCATGTTTGCCCTTTGGGGACAGGGTTGTGGCAATAATGGGAGGAGGGATACCCTTGGCTAGTATTGCCACTGACCCAGCAGCACACATGCGGATGTCAACATTATCTGGGTGATTAGCTGCTGCTACTGCTAGTTGGTTGGTAGGGCATAACACCTTGGCATCCGTTCAGGGGCTTTAAAAACGCTGAGGGAACTAAATGGGGTGCTGTACCTGATTAAATTTTTTTGATGTGGACCTCTGATTCTTAAATAACATTTCCCACTTCATTGTTTCAACCAATAAAGACATGTATTTAAGTCATACTGGAAATTGATGCTGGTTAATTGAAGGGCTGTGTCTGTTAATTGAAGAATAGCGTGGGACCAAACTGTTGTCCAAGCTTTCTCCTGGTTGGTTGAAGCGCATGTGGCGCTGGACTGAGGGGGCCAGCTTTGCAGCTGTGGGCGCTTCAGCAGCTGTAGGTTTTTGGGGGAGGGGGGAGGATTGTAAATCATACCAGAAAAGCAGTGGGGTGTGTGGCATGTTAGGGACAGATGGAGGCAACGCAGGTATGGCGGAAGCAGCAAGAGATGGGCATTTATGCTTTGAGTGATCCAACTTAAAGCAGGATGGAAAGATGGTCCACCCACCCTTAATGCGGGCCTAGAATGGGTGGTCAGGGGCAGAAGGAATGATGGCATGGGAGGAATCAATATAGCAATTTCATTAAAATTTGGGCTGATCATGGCAAATGCCAAGGCCCAGTGAGGTGAGTGGCCCCATTGGGGACCACAAACGAAGGGTGGGGTTGGAGCCATATGGGGCGAAACCTTTCATCAACTCCTGATGGAGCACCACAGGGGGAAGGTGCGTGGGCAACCACGCAAATTGAACCACCATAGTGTTATCTGTAGGGAACCAGGTGCGTGTTGTTGGGACAGGGATGCCCTGGAAAACCAGGGGCATGGTGGCCACAGTGGTGGCGTCAGCTTCACAAGTGAAGCATATATCAATATACCCCTTATAGGGGTGGAAGTCTATAAAACTGGTCAGCAGCATCACCACCTGGGCCAGGTCGATAATGGTTTTCTATCATATGGGGATATATTCTCATATTCAACCTGAAGGCCAAAATGCATCTGGGATTTGGGAGAACAAGTGGGCTGTGAGGCAATGCCTGGACACGTGAAAGGTGGATGGAAAGATCCTTGGGCAGAATGAACAGACCCAATGATTTGGTGAGATTGGATGAACCAGTTCAAGCGCATTTTGCCACCAGACAGAAAATGCTGGGTGAGTTTTTGCTGCTGCCCCACACAGGAGCAGCCATGGAGAATCTGAGGTCATCAGGAAGCGAACAGGCTAGGTAGTCATAGGCTAGAAGACTTACTTTGCTTTTTACTTTAATTAAATTCACTCAAAAATTACTCAAAGCAGAAAGAAAAGTTGGAATTTCAACTTTTATATAAGGATTAAAACTATTATCTTTAATTTTATATATTGTTAGCATTTGTATCAGCATAAATTATTCTAAAACCTATCTAGAATATTTTTAAATTTTATAAATTTTGATATATCTTGAGTATATATACATTAAGCTAAGCTAAACCATAATACTAAGGTTAATATTATACATTTTAGCTATAATATATGATATTTCTAGTTTATAGACTAATTGAGGATTCTAGTTTTAAGAAAACAATGCACAAACATTTTTAGAGATCTAAGCATATAACATCTTTATCTAATATGCAAGGATTAAAACTATCACTATATTGCAAGCTAGGATTTTGTCTCAGGTTGATAATATGTATATATACAAACTTATTAAACTTGATTATTTTTGACAAATCTATAATAACTAAACATTTTACATAAATTTTATTTATCTTCTAAAAGTCTGCAATTGAAAAATAAAATATACCATTAAGGAAAATGAAAGCATGAAAAAGTGTGGCTTATAAAATGTAATGTAATTTTATTTGAAGCAACTATGGTGAGGCTAATCAGATTATTATCAAAACAAATACTCAGGAATAATGTATTAATTCTGCATATCTGATTTAGATGCTAAAATATGTATTCACCTCAATTGTCAAGATAGCTATTTTATATTAGTCATTTTGAAGACATATGGTATCTGAATGTAAAGGCAAAAAAGTAACTATAGATAAAGCAACATACCATAAAATCTTCAATGGAGTATTTTATGTATTAAAATAATGGTTTTTATAAAGAGATGCATTTTGTGTAACGTTCTTTTGGAAAAGACATATTCACCATAGATGGATATTCCTATGTTGTATTGCACTTAAAGTATTATTTACAATAGTTATGCTCAAGTTTACATATTACCTAACTTATAAATTACTATAACCTTAATTTTTAATTTATTTCATAGTTTAGACAGATATTAAAGTAAGCTTAAGTACAAAAATGTTCTCAATAACTTACCCTTTCCATTGATTTATACTTTACTAGATCAAAAGTGGCTATTACATAAGCTCTGATCAATCAATAATTTATAATAAAACTAAAGCACTTGTACCAACTATATCTTTTTAAATAACAACATAATTTATCATCAGCCTTGTTTTTATTTCTCTTGATCTATAGTAGAACTTCTTAGGATATAACTTTATTAATGAAAACAAAAGACTTTTAGCATTAATATACTTAGCAATATGTTGTATTTTAAACTGATTTTTATCTTTTATATGGATCTAAAGTGCCACTTCTAAACATAAAATAAAAAATAAGATTTAAAACACTAGTACCTTGTATACAGATCTATAGCTTAGTACATAAAGTCAAAATGTGTTCTTATGTAGATACCATTGGTATTTAATTAGCTTGGTTTTAATATTACTAATACTTTGAATTTTAAAAGAGATTAAATAAGGCAGCTTATTTATAAATTATATAAAATATATTTGTTAAAACTTTTTAATGTAAATCTGACAAGGACAAATTTGTATTACAAACTTCTAAAACTGTAAAAAGTATCTGAGACACCTTATTAATTAGTTCTAGTAGCAATTATGTTTACAAAAACAGATATATATGCACTGTATACAAAATCATTCAAAACAGAAGACAAAGTATGTATTTTTTAGAGCAGTAGCACCTGTTTAAAATTTATACAAAAATAGATGCTTTTCAAACTTTTACAACTGTGGCTCTTTGCATAGATCAAGTTTTGTTAAGGATAGTGTTTTAGTATAAAATTTCTATCCTATCACGCATTCTATGAGAATTGACTCATTATTTAGTAAATGTGATGGTTGATTTTCTTTCTTGTTGCAAACACTTTTGCAACCCATTCAATTCAAGACTAAATCTAGTTTGATAATCTCATAGAGGGGATTAGTCTGCGCCCATGTCTGGGAGCAGTTGGGCAAGCAAGGCAAGAGGAGCAGGTGGAAGGCCTGCGGCCTCTAACGTTCAAAAACGCCCCGGAGAATCCAGCGGAATAGAAAAAAATCTAAAAAAACTGGCGGTCACAATTTCCCTGGAGATACTCACGTGGCAAGCACGATGCAACCAGTACATCAATACGCCACATTCCCAGCCACTTTCATCGGTGGAATTTGGAGTCCGTGTGTATCTGGACATCCAAAAAACGGCCCTATGGGAAAAATTTTGTGAAGATGTACACAAAATTTTCCTGACTGCGGTGTACGTTGCACCTCACTCCATGTCACGCGGTTGGCTGGACCTAGGTTTTGAAAGCAAAATAGCAGCAGACGAGGCTGCAGTGGTGCGCGTAGTGGTCAACCTCCCCAAAGGGCAATGGGTCATCAAAACTAAATGTACCAGATGGACAAAATCAAACCAAATTTTCCTCACGTTTGACTTTTTGCCTACTACGGTAAAACGTGACATTTTGAGCAACATCTGAAAGATGGTCTCGCCATATACGGTGAAATACAATCTTTCAAAATGCAACATTTCACGCTGATGCCACACCTGTGCACTGGCAAAGCCATCGCAGTTCTGACCCCAACTGAGGAGATCGCGAAGGACCTAACCCAGATCCTGCACTCCACCTTTATTGATATTGCAGGGCACACCACCCACCCATTCCGGGTAACCGTGGACAGCGCGCCCCCCATTTGCACCCACTGTGATGCGTTCGGCCATAAGGCACATGCATGCCCCATCAAGGAGGGCGTCACATTCCAAGAGCACCCCTCAGCGGCCATGGCCAGCGGAGAGGCGCACTATGAACCAACCGCAAGCACCAAGGAGGCCTTCCTGTGGGGAGCACAAGGCTGCTACCTATTGGTAAAGCCCATCTCCCCGCAGGAGCGGAAGAAGGCCAAGCAGGCCCATAGGACTGCAGCCAAGGAAGCGGCCAAGGTCACCACCACCATCCCACACTCACAACGCCAGGAGGACATGGAGACCTTCGCGGTGGAAGCAACTTATAATCCATCACCCAATCAGATTGGGAGGCCCAAGCCGAATGGGCCACTCAATCCAAGGATCCAATGGGAGATTTGATCTCACCCAATCGCTGCACCCAAGCCCCAGTTGAAACTGACTTGGGACCTATCCCAACCGAAAATTTTTTTTTTGCCCCACTCGATGGTGCACCGAACTTATCCGCACCGCAAAAAATTCGTCCGACGTCAGGAAAACAAAAAGCGAAGGCCAAAGCCAATGTGACTCTTTCCACAAAAATTAACAAAAACCCCGATAGTGTTGCTGCTAATACCCACACTGCTGTGAAAGCCCGTGGGGACCTGGAAGAGGCTGGTGGGCCAGGGGGCCCACCCCCTCACGCCTAAGGTGCGATGGGGGAAACCTTCACTCTAGGGATGCTGAATATTGCCGGACTCAAGGCCTCCCCATCCCAGGCTAGGAAACTGAGTTTTTTACAAAATAATTTACCCATGGATATCCTGGCCATCCAGGAAACCCACTGTCCACGAGGTTCTGAGG
>JAKSZP010009451.1:0-124800 GCA_022478985.1 Massospora cicadina | reverse complement strand
GACAGGTGGGCCAAAGCCCAGCCAATCAGGATTGCTTACCCTTGTTGCTGAGACTTGCTTTTGCAGCGCTCCGCCTCATAGGAAAGTAGTGTGACAGATGATATGCCCAACTCTTGCCTCCCCCTTTCTGCCCATATTCCCCCCTCAAAGGAGAGTGGAAGCACCCGCAAGAACAGGTTGGGTCACAGTCATTAGCTTCCATCCCACACCTCCTCCAGATCACTACAGGATCCTTAAAAAGTGCTCTCTGGGTTCTGGTATTGGCTACTCCCCATGCTTCCATGGGCTTTTTTTGGTCATGCCATGAGAAGGCCCCAGCTTACCCTACCTAGCTCCCAGTTACCTCAGTCTTGTTATTAGCTTTGGTCCTCACTGTAGTCAATTGGGTCCATCATGTCAAAGATATTTGGGAATCTTCCCCAAGTGTGCAACTCTATACACCATGAACATTGTCTCTGGGGTGCAATAACCTGGTTTATTGCCAGGTTATTATTTTGCAGCCTGTGGCACTTTATTGTTACTCTTATCCCAACACACTTAAATGTCATTTGCATAACAATGCCCCTGGCATTCTGGCTTGTCTTTTGTGTGCTTCTGCATCCCAACTGGCAGGCCAGTCAAACTTTATCTGCCGTTGCCCTGACATAATTGACTGTCCAATATTTTCAGCCATTTTCACCCTCTTCATTGTGATGGGCGCCACAGTGGTTACCATCTTCCTTATGGATGTTTAATTGGTAGCCTGCCTTTAGAGGATTGTTTGGTCAATTTTCATTTTTATAAGCAGTTTTTGGATAGCTTTGGAGGAATTCCTTCATGGTCAAATTGTTCCATTACCCTCTACTTTCCCCATGGTCCACATTCAAAATGGGATCTTCATGATTGGATATGCTGAATTGGCCTTGGGTTCTGTTCCTGACGCTTAATCAGTATCCGTGTTGGTCCCAGGTCCTGACGCCATCTCTGCACCTGAGCCAATGTGCTTGGGTTCACCTGTCTTTGCAATCTCTTCAGTGTCTGCAGAAATGCTGTATCCACCAATAAACAAAATTTTGCCTGCTTTTTATTGCATTGAATATTAGTATTGGAGTACACCAGGTTTCCTTTAATGCCCTTGTTAACACGGGAGAAGCAGGTAACTTTATGAGTCTAGAGTTTCTTACCAACTCAACCTTGACCTGGATGTGGGCCCTGCAGTGTGGTCACTTCGTCAGCCTCCCAGCCATCATACAAAGTACAGCGCTCAGTACCCTTCTTGGTTCACCAGTTTAGTTTTTGTAATCGTTTCTAAGTAATGCCTAACCAAAAGTTTTCAGTAATTTTGAGTTTGGGATGGCGGCTTCAGCAGCATGTAAGGATTCATCTTGAGTCTAATATGCTGTCATTCTCCAATGGTCAGACAGAGGTGAGATTCCTTTACTGGATACTCTTACTAAAACTTAAGGTCATGGATTGGTTACTTCTCTGTTTCTCCCACGGGCCTCCCATTGGATTTTCCAGAAGCATTGATGAAATATCAAAGTATCTTTTATTCTGAGAAGGTGGACCGTCTTCCCTTACATATGGAATTTTATTAGGGTTTATGGACAACTGTGAAATTGATGAACATAAACTGCCCACTGTACCTTCATACAGCAGAGAAGAGGCTGCCCTTAATGCATGGTTAGATGTCATTCTTCAAAAAGGTTGGCTGTTCAAAGAGACATCCCCTGTTGCCTCTCCCATTGTCTTTTCCAAGAAGGCTGATGGTTCCCTTTATTCCTATGTGTATTATGGCCACCTTAACAAAATTATGGTCTACATTCCCTACCCACTGTCTTTGTAACAGACAATTAGACAAGCTATTGCCAAGTCATGTGTGTTTTCAAACTAGATCTTATCAATGCCTTCATCAGATTTGGGTGATGGAAGGTCAAGAATAGCTTACTGCAATCTTAACAAAATGGGTATATTCTAATTTTGAGTAGTACATTTTGGGCTAAAGAATGCACCAGCCACATTCCAAAGGATGATTGATAGTGTTCTTGGTGATCTCCGGTTCATTTGCACAGTTGCATATATTGATGATATCTTGGTACACTCCCCTACTCCCAAACAACATGTGAAGGACTTTTAGGTGATAGTGGATGTCTTACATAAAGCAGTCCTGTTCATCAAGACTTCAAAATGTGAGTTTAATGGGAGAAAGTCACCTTCTTAGGCAATCTCATCTTAAAAGATGGGTATGCCATTCCCCCAGCAAGCTGGATGGCATCTGTGAAATGCTGACTCCAATGACACAAAAGCAATTGAGAAGCTTTTTGGGCACTATCATATTTTCAAAAAAATTCTCTCCCACCCTATCCCAGTTAGCTGCCTCACTTCATCTGCTCATTGTAAGAACGTTCCCTTTTGTTGGATGCCTGAGTGCCAGCAGGCATTCAAGTTGATTAAAGAGGTGTTTTTATCACCCCCATCCTAAAATATGCAGACCCCTCCGAACCCTATATAGTGGCATATAATCAATCATCCATTGCAAATGGGTCTGTCTTGCTTCAGGAGCATGATGGGTTGGAACACCCGGTCACCTACTTTTCCTGAAAATTTTCTCTCACTGAATAGTCCTGGGCCATCTAAAATAAGGAACTGGCAGCTGTGGCATGGGCTTTGACCCACTTGTGGTATCTCTTGCAGGGCGCTCATCATGAGTTAACAGAGAAAATGGATCAAGACCTTTTTTTTCTGCAAGCCACAGAAGTTGACACACCGGCAGGCCCATACTTACCAGGATTTGTGCAGCTCTAAATTCAAATATGAGTTTGTAAAAGGTGCATTGAATGTTCTTCCCAATTTCCTAAGCTGCAATCCTGCGCATTGCCCTTCAGACTCAGATGAGGCAGACCTAGTCACAGTCATTCCCCCCACCCAAATCTTATACATTTTACCTCCTATGGTTTTGGCAGCAGACTTAGCCCTGGAAGCACCCCTAATTTCTCAGGTTTTAGCAGTGCAAACGTCCTGTGTTGAAGATGTGGATCTTCTGGAGTGGTTGTCCCTTCCTGCTTAAAAACATTCCTTGTATTCTCTGGCTGAGGGCCTCATACAATTTCAGTCATAGGTTTGGGTTCCTACCCTCCTTTGAACCAGAGTGATTCAGGCTTATCACAATTCTCCCACTTTGGACATCCAGAAAATAAGAAGTGTATTGACCTAATCAAGTGTATAAATAATTTGATGGGCTTTTCAAAGTATGTTCAGGCATGGATTGCAGACTGTGTAACTTGCACATGTGCCAAGTCAGACTGGTCTGTGAGGAATGGTCTCCTTCATCCCCTACAACAGGCTGAGGGTCCATAGAAATTGGTGTCCATGGACTTTATTGTTGAACTTCCTAGTTCTTATGGGTTTACAGCAGTGATGGTGGTTGTTGACCACTTCACAAAATTTTCCTATTTATCCCATACTTCTCCACTATTACTTCTGAGAAAACTGCCCATCTTTTTGTGTGACATGTGGTCTCTATGTTTGGTCTCCCATAGGAGATTGTCAGTGACTGTAGCCTTAGATCATGGCGCAATTCTGGAATGAGCTCTTGGCAATCTTGAAGATTACACCCTGTTGCTTCACTGCATACCATCCCCAGTCAAATGGACAAACTGAACGGGCTAATAAGATACTGGAACATTACCTGTGGTATTATGCTGCAGCTGCTCAGGATACCTAGGCTGATGACCTTCCCCTTGCTCAGTTTGCATATAATAACAGAACGCATGCCTCCACTGGTTTTTACATACAAAGTGGCCTTAGGGTGCAATCCTTCATTTCAGTTAGCATGTGCCTTTGCCAAGAGGTACCAGTTGCCACTGACCATGACCAACATATTTGTACCATGCAGTCATTGGTTCAGGAGCATCTAACTAAGGCTATAAGTGATTACAAGCAGTTTATAGATCAGAAGCGTCTTCCAGCTTATGAGTTTAAGGTGTTTTATATGTCATGCTTGACATGCACCATTTGCAGATGCAGGTGCCCTCAGGTAAGTTTGCAAGTAAAAGCTTTTTATTTCCACTTGGTGAAAGAATATTTGGGTAATGGCGCTTTCTGTTTGAAATTGTCATCCCACTGGAAGCAACACTCACTCTTCCATATATCTCAGTTGTCCCATTTAAGGGGGCAATCCCCTCAGATCCAGAGCCTATTGTAATTGAGGGTGCAGAGGAGGCTGAAGTGGAGGGCATTCTGAATTCCTGAAAATCTTGGCAATCTGTCCAATATCTCATTGCGTGGAAAGGCTATTCAGCCTACAAGAACAGTTAGGTCCATGCCCAAAATTGTGTCAAATGTTTGGAGTTGGTTGAGGCTTTCCATGCCACCCAACCAGATGATCCTCATCCCCCACAAAGATTGCTACCTTAATGGTGATAAAGTTGCCTAAGGCTCACAAAAATATGTCCTCACTCAGTTCCCAGGTGGCGGCACCCCCTTTGGCAAAAGGGAAGGGTAATGTAAGTCTGAGGGGAGCACCCTCTCTGCTTAGATCAGGTGGTGTTCCCATCTCCTACAAAAATGGTCTGAGAAGGGCAGCTGTCCCTCTTGTCTCACAGGACGATCTCACATATGTGGTAGACAAGTGATGGGTAACAACTCTCCCTTTGAAGATTTCACCACCTGTCCCCACAATTTCTTTTGCCAAATTAGTATGGCAAATTGAGGGAATTTGCACTGAAATATTTGGAAGTATGCACCCCCATAGGGCAAAAGATCTTAATGAAGACAATGCAACAAACCCTCAAAATTAAGGTCCAAAAGCCTTAAACCCCTGACAATGAAGCCCAAAAGGTGCACACATTCAGTAAATGGATTATTAAGTGTTAAATCCTCAGCAACACTCACCAGCAGCATCAAGTCATTGGAAAATGTTGTTGTTAGTTCAAAACTTGCCTCTAAACATTGGAAACAAAGCCCAACAGGTGCATAACTTCTAAAAAGAATATGTTTAGCATCAAATCCTCAGAAAAATTGACAATGGCATCAGATCATTTGAAACCGTTATCACCAATTAAAACCTGTCTTAAAAACTTCAAGAACAAAGCCTAATGGGCTTATACCTTCTAAGAAAAATGTACCTAATGTCAAATCTTAGGCAGACCTTTCTGATGGCATTTGGTCATTATTGAAATTCACCACCAGCTCAGAACTCTCCAATATCAGGATCATCACACAATAAATCTCACTTGGCCAAATGGATGTCAAAGCAACGGGTTCAGCAGATTGGGTACCCTAAACCTGTTTCTGACCTCTTGGGACCACCTCTACATGGAGTGGCCTTGGGAGGTTGTTGCCCATCAGGTGAGATGCCATCATGCTAACTGTTGAAAATGTGGTAAAATGCAATTTGGGCGTCCAAGGTCAAATTGACAGTGACTCAGCCTGCTACCAACTCTTTTGATGTTGGTTCAAATTAAGTTTGTTTTTCTTTCTCCCCACACTCAAAGTTCACTGGGTTAGGTCAAATCTTGAGGGCCCTGATCCCATGCTTTTCTAGGCATTTTCTCATATCAATCATCTATTTAAGCAGACATAACAAAGTTAGGAGATTGACAGTCAAATTTCTTATTTAAAATTTATTAAAATCTTCTCATGCTCAATTTTATTTAAAATTAAGTTTGAATTTTCTTTCTCAAATCCCAGTGACATTTGCAATGTAGCCCAGTGGGCCTTATATTGACTAATTTATCTCAGTATCATTATTATCTTTGGTCCTCACTGTAGTCATTTGGGTCCATCATGTCAAAGACGTTTTGAAATCTTCCCAAGCTTGCAACTCTATACACCCTGGCCCATTAGCCCCTGAGGCTATAATAACCTGGTTTCTCACTGAATTGTCTTGTATATTTGCAGCCTGTAGGCACTTTATCGTTACTCTTATCCAAACACACTTAAATGTCATTTGTGTGGCAATGTTCCTGGCATTCTGGCTTATCTTTTGGGTGCTTCTGCATCCCAACTGGCAGGCCAGTCAAACTTTACTGCCATTGACCTGACAGTTGTTGGTGGTTTTTGGTTGTTTTGATATATTTGATTTTTTTCTAAATTTATTATTAACCATCTAAAATATAAAAGCTAATTAATTAGTACTTATCAGGTAAATTTTAAACTCACATGCAACATTGGGCAAAATGGTCTATCAATAAATAGAAGGCTAAAAATCTCTATAAATAAAATTTTTTGAGGTGAGTTGACCTTGGGATAAATATAAACACTGAGGTTTTAAAGCCAGTACTAGGTTTGAAGTTGTTATTGAATATAAAAATATTGCAGATAAAACAAACCCTAATAATCTGGTACTGCAAGTGTAAGTCTAAAGACCTAACCTCAGAGAAGATTGGGTTGGACTGGGAAAAGGTTCATTATAGGAAGAAGAAGGGACCTAATGCCCCTGTGGCCCCTTGGCTCAACTGGGGGACTTGGGACATATGGTTGATGAACGTTGGGTAACCACATTGGCCCCAAAGGATCCCTCCACAGTATTCTACTTATATGTTTCTTCCCTTGTTGAAAGAAAAAACGTAGGTTTGTAGGGAGGTAATACAGGCCAGAAGACACCAACAGCACCTCCACCCTCCACTGGCCTCCATCCTACCATCTCTCACTTTCTTGAAAGTAAGAAAATTGGCCTTGAAACTCAGGAAATGGTTCCTGAGTCAGAAAAACTGGTTTGGAACACAGAATCTGAAATTCCAGGCCCAAGAATGCCAATCTGAGTTGAGTATTCATTTTAAAAAAAAACAAAAAAATCATTCAAAAATTTGTTAAAATTGACCCTGGAGGAGTCCAATTCTGCCACCCCTTTGATTCAAGAAAATATGCTCAAGTTTGGATCAGTGAGGGTCCCTCCTTGGCAGATTGAAAAATTATGTTGCCAGAGCTTTTGTGACCTTTTGCATAAGCTGGCTGATGACTCCTTAAGCCAGGCTGGGTACTCATGAGTACATCAGCTGCCCCTGTTCAAGAAAATACACACATGACCCCCTTTTCACCATTTTTATATATAAGGCAGCTGCCTCTGGAAGGGGCAGTTGTTAGTCCATTTTCCCTCTTAGTTTTAATAAAACTTATCTTTACCTGAACCCACTCTGTGGACTCCATCTCTTTTTTTACAATATACTCTTACTTAACCCAGCAAAGTATGCAGCAATTTGCGTTTTAGGGCCAATGGTTGTCAAGTGGGCCCTCCAAGCCATTGTACCAGTGGCCCACCAGACAGTGATCACAATGATCAAAGATTTTGCCATGGGTGTACAATGCCAATCTGCTGCTTCCAAAGGGTTTTAGATCTGCCAAACTATTCACATCAATTTACTTCTCCTTTAGCTCCCAGAAGACAAGCTATAGGTCTACCTCCCACTTTACAAAATAGTTAGAGAATTTGGACTAATTTGCCCTGCTGATCTACTGGTGGGCAGCACAATTTGGGAAGAATGATGCCATCTCTGCTAATCACAATTCTCCATTTGGAGGCAAGAAACAGCCATCTTCACAACCATGAGTCAGTAACCAGGCACCAGACTACCTGAGCCATCTTGCCAAGGGCCAATCTGGCCTAAACCAGTTTATAAAATTGATTCGCCATCCCAGTGATGTCCCTGACCCCTCAACCCATTGCAAAGCCCCTCAACGGGTGCAAGGTGAAGCCAAAGGACTCCCCATAGTCAAATCAATTTGATCAATTTGGTTCACAAATCTGATCAGATTTTTAAGATTTTAAAATTTAAATGATTTTCAGAGTTTTTATTATGATAAAACAATATCATAAGGTTTGAAAAAAAGATCAAAGGTCACCAACTGCAAACTCAGGAGGATTGGTCATCCTCCTTGCCTCTCCCACCCTTGAGAGATGCCCCAGCAAGACCCGCAGTTGCCCCCATTGCAGCCAATTGGTTTGCTATTAGGGCCTTTGGTATATCCTTTAACTTTTATTTCCCTCATAAGAATCATAGGGGATCCCTTCTACAACAGTTAAGAACTGCTATGCCATTGGCATTCTGGGCTTTCCACTGGGTTGTTACACACTCAGAGTGGAAGCCCAGTATTACTTTAATCAGCAGATTTCATGACAGCAATCACACCAAGGTAAAGACAAAAAATTGGGGAATATTAGGCTCAAAACCCCAATTTTTGTTAATGTGACAAAAACTTGTTGCACCATGGAAAGTCAAATAAGATGAGATAAGAGTGTCCTTAAGGCTGTATGAAACTCAGAAATGGGCTAAAGAGAGAGAATTCCAAATAAGGTTTGAAATCATGTGGTCTTGATATTTAAGGCCACCCTTCCAAGATCCTCTCCCACACCATTCTTTAAGCTCTTATGAGCCTCAAGAATAGCTTGAGAGGTTATATCCCAACACTGAGCCCAACCTTGGCTGAAAATCCCTAAAAGCATTTGACTCACTTTCAGTTTTCCAAATCCTGGGTTAAAATGTAACAATTGGTTTGACCTGACCATTACAGTTCTAGTTTATAGGCACCTACCAAAGTACATATAGTAAACTAGATGTAGCACCTATTATATATCTAGGTAGTGAGTATTTTTATTGATAATGTTTTAGCTAGCAGTTTAGTGTCTTTTGATTGATTCAATAGGTTTAATAGATTTGGTGAGCAAGGCTGGCTAGCTTAGTAGGGTAAAACCTGTTACCACTCTAGTGCAGGTTTGGTTTGCACAAGATTTGTAAACTATACTGACTAGGACAAACTTTATCACCTCCCCTCCCCTCTTATTATTAGTATTATATTTAAAAATATTGAATAAAGATATGGAGATAAAAATAAAAAGAAAGTTAGGGTAATTGTCTAGAGGGTGGTTCCAGCTATCACTAAATCTTTATCAAAAATAGTTTTAAGCAATCTATGGTTGTTTGGTTGATTTGATAGTTTTCAAGGTTTTGGCTGAGTGGTTGTGGTTTTTGGTTGATTTGATAGGTTCAATAGTTATTGGCCAAGTGGTTGGTGGTTATCTATAATATAAACTCTAAAATAATCAATTCAAATTGTCTGATAAATAACCACCACAGCGAAGCATGGATATTTGGGTGGTAGTATAATAATAATTTACAACGTTGATTAATTCGGATGCCCATCAAGATTCCACGCATCCAATTATTTAGTTGGCGGCTACTATTTTAAAGCATTTGTTTAAAAATAAGGAATCAAAAGTGAATATGACATAATACAAAGGGGCATACCAAATCCATATATATTTTTTAAACATCAACCGCACTTTAATTAATTAATTTTGATCACATCAGATCGTATAATGGCATTACAGCCTAAGATAATTATAGTAATAAATTATATACGCATAACTATATAGATATAGATTTTTTAAATTTCATCTTGTTTATCGATTGGCTTGATTGGGGCAACACATCATCTCCTTGAATGCGTAACGAGAGTTAGCTTTAGTATATCATGTGGCTAGTTTAGCTTAGCGAGCAGAGATCTGAAATTCATTCTGACTGCTCGGCAAGAACAAAGACGCGCTGTTGGTAACAGTAAAAAATTATTTTTTGTGATAGCTTTAGATCCAAAAATCCTTTATACAACTATGCTTTTGACAAAATCAAACTACACTTCCCTTGACGACATTCATGAACTTGAATCTCTCATGCACGATCGCATAGAAGCAATTCATTCTCACGACTCGTTTGAGCAGGCTGGTTTGAAGGTATACCATACCCAGGCTTCTCAGGACCGCTATACTACTGAAATACCTCTTTATAAGGATTCATTTATCATCATTTATCCAGCTACTGTAGTTTTACTTTCTTATTACTTTCCCTTTGGGAAGCCCAAAACTATTCAGATGAGGGATATTCTCAGCGTTACCACTCCTGAAGCCCTAAAAATTCAATGGTGGAATTACATGAACTGGGGAAGGGGCTTTAATCGCATTTGGTGGGCCAAAGATGATAAACGTGGAACCGATGAGCCGAATCAAGTCCTCATTTTCTCTGAAAAAGGAGAAACTCTCTTAAAAGCTTGTTCTGTTGAGAATCGTAAACTAGCTATGGATATTATTAAGGAAAGAATGGCATTGGTTTGATTAAGGGTCTATATACTTCCATATTGTTTTCTTTTTAGTCCGTCTGACTCCAGCGCTAGTCATACAGATTTTTATTGTTTTTGTATATAAACTCTTAGCGAGACCGTTTCAAAGAATATGAGCTTTTTCTAAGTGTTCATGAGCAATTGCGTCATCAATTTGCAGTGTGTTTTGGTTTATTATTTACTAAAATTTACCAAGTGACATAGTTGCAGAATATAGTAAATCAGAAGAACTCCTTTCATCTTTATAAATTTAAATTGACTTTTAAGCCTTTTTGATTCTTTGTGTCGTATACTATAAGCCTTGGCTATCTATTTTATTTAATAGTATTCTAGAATAAGCAGCTTGAGAGATGGTAGTTCCCATTTTTATTTTAGGTGATTTTAATTTTTAAGACTTTGATATATATGTGACATTAAAATTTTTCATGGATACAATAAAGATTAAGATATATCAAGACTATTAACTTTAAAACCAATTAGTATTAAATAGCATTGTGAACAAAATTAGAAAAAATTATAAAATTTCTAGCTACAATCATATTTGATGCTAGAACTTTATATAATGTGTACCTGGCAAAGATGAGAATACATAAGTTTTGCTTTAAAATATGCTTTCTAAGAAGAGGTTAAGTGGTCTAGTATAAGCTGAGGTAGTTTTTAATTAAAGTTAACATTCTAGATTAGAGCTCTGTAGGGTAGTTTCCTATTTAAATTATAGCATTGTCAAAAAATGATCCAATTTCATAAATAAATCAAAATTATTTACTTAAATATTTTTATAATGCATATTATAATAAATACTAAAATTTTAGTCTTAATTGTAATTTAACTAATGCTATAAAAATTGTGTTTATACCTATCAACAAACCACCAATATGTAAATTTGAAGAACAGTATGAAGTAGCTCTTTAATACAACTTTTTTGAGACTGTTAAAGTAAATATAATTCAAGTAATATACAAGTCTTTTGTTGGAAATCCGGATATCAGACATGATGAGAAAAATATTGGCTATTTGACTCCCTCAGCTGAATTGATATCTAGACTCAAGAAGGGATTTAAATCCATTACCTTGATAAATTACCTGGATAGATTGATAGTCAGCACAGCTCCAGTCAACTCTAGTTAAACTCTGACAAACCAAATCAAACCTAAAATGCCCTGAGATGAATTCCTGACTCATTGATCTGATGGATCTACTGAAGGTCAGGTGACAACTACTTGTAGTGGCACTCAAGGCTACAAATTAAGATGAACCTGAAAAAGGGTAGGAATCAAGAAGCTGCCAAATGATCAACCTAAGTGACATGCAGTCTCATCTGACTTGGGTATTCAACTCACCATTTTTGCTATATCAAAATTATGGTACAAAGGCATTATAATATCTAGAATATATTATCTGACCAAGGGCCTCCCTTCTGAATTTCCACCTCTATTATCTTTATTAATCCTTTTCCTTTTGGTGTTTATATTATTAATTATGACATATAAAACCCCTGATTTATACTTTAATAAAGTTATATCATTATTTCTATATCATGCTTTGGTACTTGACTTCAACAAGTCTATTTTGCCATGCTTACTTTAGGACAGATACTCTAGCTGATAGGACATAAGCAGTGACTTGGCACCCTTCTAAATAAGAAATGTACTTGATTGCAGCTTAGTCAACCTCAAGTATTGACTGTTGGGCTTCTTGGGCATAGCACTATTGAGCTCAAAAATGGAAGCCCTATAGGCTGTTGCTCACTACAGGGGGCTCAGCTACACTTAAAGATACCTGTATCTAATTGATTGTATCATATAAGATAACCCAATTGATAGTGTCATCTGCTGTGTGTACAACAGAAATGGTGAAGATGATGATCAAATAGGAAGTCCACCCCTTGTAATACTTGAAAAAGTTCAAGAAAATCCTATGGTAATTCCCAAATATCATTGTCTTACATGAATCACTAATAAAGTAGGTACAGCATTACTTTGTAAAATTAATAACCCAGGAGTAAGAGGCAACTGCAATAGGGCATCCACTGTGAACAGATCTCTCATGAACCTGTATAAAACTGGCTCTCTCCCAGAGGTTTATAAATAAAATATTAATTTACCTTGATACATCATAAAAAAATGTACACCCTGCACTCTATCATTGTTAAGAGAGTGTCTGTAACTCTCTCATTCCCAGCAAGGTGATATGGGATGCAAACCCACATTGCTAGGGAACTAGCCATTAGGAGAATGGGAAGGAAGGCACCTTGAATGGTGCCAGTGCAAAGGGTACCCTAGGCAAGGGTGTAAAGAGCAACATATAATACCAGGTAAGTAAGGAACATCACCGCTTGAGTGGACCCCAGAGGGGCGTCCATAATCAAGTGTAGCTTGGCATCAGGGGGCTTGGGTGCCTCGATCTGGAGGGGACCTGGGCGGCCCACAGGAGACCCTGGTATTTTGGTAAATTGTGAGATAAGGTAGTGGCCTACATGGTTGGAGACCTCCCTGAAGAGGTCCATCACCAAGTTTGCCCAAGGAACCATTGGTAAAAAATGTAAAATAATGGGGGTTTTTATTTAAGAAAAGTTGACCAACATGGAATGTTGGTTGCAAAAACATATTTAAAGTGGGCCAGAGAAATTCAGGTTCTGCAGAAGTGTGCCCAAGCCTTGACGCTCCAATAAACAAATGCTTCCATCCATTTTAGTAAAATACACTGAAAGTGCCTTCACTCAAGTAATTGATTTAAGCCATATTTTACCTGAGCTCAAAATTTCATAACTTGAGTGGGACTCGAACCCTTGCTCTCCAATCAACCAAATTGAACCATCTTCATTTATAATGTAGATCATTTGTTTTAGTGCCTAGGCTGAGATCAGAGGCTGGGCGTTTTGCACCCCATTAGTATCAAGCCTGGGCATGCTTGGCTTGCACCCAGCATTGATCTAAGATGTGTTTCAGGTCAGGAAGAGCCTGAAGTTTTACCTTCTGGGCCTCCTGTCACCCAGCCTTGTCTTTAGCATCTGTTCCTACTATAAAGTCATCCAACCATAATATTACCCTCTCCTCCTTCTTGGGCTCCACCCCCCTCCAGGGGCGTTTGCTAAGGAGAAGTTTTTATGTGCTGGTGGCAACTTCATAGCAGCAACAGCTGGCTTAGGCTGAGATCCTGCAGCCTCAGGAAAATGATTATGGAAAGATTCAATCAGGTCTTGGGCATGTACACAATCCTGTGCTGGCACCCAACTGTTCTCTGCTTCATCAAACCCTTTCCAGGATACCAGGTACTCAAGGCATCACTTAACCTGGTGGGAGGCTACTATTTCCTCCACTTCCCATTCCAGTGCCCCATCCACAAGATAAGCCTCAGGAGTCACAGGAGGAGGGCCCTCAAACAATGTCAACTTGCTTTTATGAAAGATGGAGAAGATCTGAAATGCGGAGGGAAGATCCAACTGGTATGAGGCATGTACCACCTTTCTAACTACATGGTAAGGACCAATCCTCTTTGGACCCAGCTTTTTGAATGGATGCTTGATAGGGATGTTGTGAGCATCAAGCATTACGAGATCCTCTTCCTTGTATGCTGGACCCACTCAGCACTTTCCATCGGCATTCTCCTTATAAACCAGCATAGCCACCTCCAAACTTGTGGACACCCCTTGATGGACCTTCTTGAGAGTCTTAGAAAAGTCCAACACCGCTTCCACTTTGGAACCACAGCTGGGCTCCATGTTAAAAGCAGGGTTAAAGCCATGGTTAGCAAAAAAGGGTGAACAACTGATTGATGTATGCAAAGAGTTGTTGTAACTAAACTGGGCCCTGGGAAGGTGAGGAACTCAATCTGAATGGTCTGCGGTGGTGTAACAACGCAGAAATTGCTCCAAGCACTAGTTCACTCGCTCAGTCTGCCCATCTGATTGGGGGTGATAAGCAGTTGAACGGCAGGGGTGAATCTGAAGAGTTTTACACAACTCTTTCCAAAAAATGGAGGTGAACTGGGGTCCCCGGTCACTAATGATTTCTTGAGGAACCCCATGAAGCGCAAATACATGGGCGATGAAGAGCCTGGCCATTTCAGCAGCAGTTATAGTTGTTCTGCAAGGAATAAAGTGGCTAAACTTTGTAAAGTGGTCCACCACCACCATGATTGCATCATACCCCTCTGAAACGGGTAACTCCACAATGAAATCCACTGATAGGGAAGTCCAGGGCCCTTCAGCCTTTTGGACTGGTACCAGCAACCCTGCTAAAGGTTGCCAATTGGGTTTCATTTGATTGCAGATCAGGCACTCTTTACAATACTGCCCTACCTGAACAGGCAAGCCCTTCCAATTGTAAGTGCATCATATCAACTCCAAAGTCTTTGCTTTCCCAGGATGACCAACAGTGATTCCATCATGATGGTCCTGGATGATCTCCAGGTGCAGTGGTCCAGCAGGAACCCATAGGCGACCCTGAAACCACACCATCTCATCTTTCACGTGATAACCCCTGGATAAGTCCTCCTGATTCAGGGTGCTCTTAGTGAGAACAACAGCATATTCCACTGATAACGGCTGAGAAAGAACCACCTTTATAAAAATACTATATTCTGCTGCATTTTCCAGAGGCATGAGCGCTGGCGTCTGTACCATGGACCTAGGAAGTTGAGGCAGAATCATACTCAGTGGAATCATCAACCGGGTGTTGTAAATCTCTACCTCCTTTGGATTGGGAGCCAAAGCAGGGTTGCGGCTCAAGGCATCTGCCAAACCATTCTCCTTGCCCTTGGTAAATTCATAGGAAAATGTAAATAGGGCAAGGGTCTCATGCCAATAGGTCTGATGTGGTGTTAGAATATGTGGAGCATGGTAGTGCAACAGGGCTCAGTGGTCTGTGCATACCCAGAATAGTTGGGAAGAGCCATGTAAGTGGTGACACCAATAAATCAGTGCCTCCACCACTGTTAATAACTCCTTGTCATATATGGCGTAATTTGACTCATGCGGAGACATTTTCCTAGAAAAATATCCTACAGGATGCTTGGACCCATCTTCACCCACCTGTAACAGGGTGGCTGCAATGGCGAAGTTGGAAGTATCTGAGGACACAATAAACTCCTTTGCAGGGTCAACATGGCAAAGGATGGATGTGGATAACAAGGTGCACTTCACCGCTTGGAAAGCATCCTTCAAAATGGGGGACCACTGAAGCACCTTGGCCCTGATAGCCTTATATAAGGGAGCTGCAACCTCAGAGAGATTGGGTGTGAACTTTTTGAGGAATGTACACGTCCCCAAAAAGCTCCTCAATTCCTTGACAGAGGTGGGGGTAGGCCACTCACTAATAGCCTTCTACTTATCTGGAGCTATCATATGGCCCTGGTTAAAAATGACGCTGCCCAGAAAAGTAACCTGGGACTTGAAAAATTTGCATTTACTAATCTTGAGGGTAAGGCAAGCGGCCCTCAATCTCTCCACTACTTATCAAAGGTGTACTGCATGTGACTCATAATTGGGGGAAAACACCAGAATGTCATCCATGTAGGCAACCGCACATACCCCCAACAAGTCTCCCAACGCAGCATCAATGTGGCGTTGAAAGATGGCAGGGGCATTCTTAAGCCCAAAGGGCATAACCCGGAACTGGAAAATTCCTTTTCTGGTGCAGAATGCAGTTAACCATTCCTGGCCCTTCTTTATCCAGATTTGATTGAATGCATTGAGGCAGTCCAACTTGGAGAAAACTTTTGCCTTCTCCACATAGCGTGCAATCTGGGAATCTAAAGGGATGGGATGGAGGTTGGGTACAGTCACATTGTTTAAGTTTCCATAATTAACACACGGATGTAAAGTTCCATCAGCCTTCTCCACAAAGAGAAGTGGAGAGCAAACAGGGGAGGTACGCTGAAAGATGGCACCTTTGGTCAACTGCTCCTTCACCCATACATCTAAAATCTCTTCCTCCCAGACAGTCAATGGGTATATGGGGGAAGAAATATGCACCAGATCCACAGTAAGTTTAAATTCACAATCAAACTCGGAATGTTCTGGTAGCATACTAGCTGAAGCTGCATCAAAAGAAGATGCCAATTCCTCCAAACAAGAAGGTAAGGAAATTCCCACGGTGGGCTTCAGCAAAGGGGTAATATATGGACTGGGAACATTGGGCCAATGGGGTAATTTGCCTTGGCCGTTCTTCTCAGAAAGAGGAACAATCAACTGGTGACCATTTGTCAAAGACAAGGATAAAGTGTTTTCTTTTAAATTTGTTCTGACATCAAACTTCCGCCACCACTCAACACCCAAAATGATGGGAAACAAGAGGTTTCTGATAGCTTGAAACTGGTCAGACAATAGATAAGAACCTACCTGGAAATTGACTGACTTCATGATGTTCAGTGTGGGGATACCTTGAGATGCCCCACCTCTAACCATACCACCTGGTGAGTAACTCAACTCAAGGTAGTCAGCAAGGTTTTGGTTAATAAAATTATTTGAGGCACCAGTATCCACCAAAATAGTTGTGCTGAACTTTCCATAAGAGGATGTAAGGGTAGCAGTCAACAAGAAGTATCCAGAATGGGATTTATTTAACGTAGAAAACGCCATCAACTCACCAGAAAATTCTTCCTCTGGCTTAAACAAGCCATCAGGGTATGTTTTGGAATCATAGAAGGGGAGGGATAGTGAGCCACTCTTACTACTGAAGCCACATATCCCACCACACACTTCTGCAGGTGCATACACATCTTTATATTTATAACGGAGTTCCTTTTTCACTTCCTGAGAGCCCCTAATCATGGTAGGGGTCAAACGAGGGTTCTCAGGAGTAATCTGAGATACCAAAATGGGGTCCTCATTCAGACCATAAGAGCAAATAAATGGTTTGGTTTGGGATAAATTGTTTGCATTAAAAAAGCGTTTTCCAGTTCTAACAAACCCATACTCACTCTGAGGGTTCAGTGTGCATTGCTATCCAAGGCCATCACCCCCAAGCCTAGAGCTGATGCCTCAGCATGCACCTCAGAAACATGTTGGGGAGAGAAAATGATAACGGAATCCTTTTTTTGCTAAATTCAGATTTGGATCCTCCAATGTTCCCGATTTCTGCTGAGATGGGGAGGAAATCAGTGGGAAGCATCTCACAATTCAAGAAAAAATCATTAGTTGAGGAAGCGCTATTTATAGGGATGACCATGGGTGACATCATTGTGGCAGAATCATCTGAAACCTTTACTTCATTCTCAGGGCTAGACCCCTGTACAGTTCCAAATTTAAAAGAAGTAGAAGGATTAGAAGGATAAGATTCCCTCATTTCCAGAGGCGCGCGTGACTTTTCAGCTTCTGTATTTATATGATTTGATCCAATGATGGCCAAATTACCTGGCCCCTTCTGGGTTGGGGTGGAGAAACTACCCCAAAGGATTTTGACAAGATGATCAAATTTGGAAGGAGATGACTGCCAAATTGAGGAGTTTCACATTGATATGTCCAAGGTCAAATGGAAAAATGACGTTTTAACTTCATCAGTTAATGGCAAAGCCTGGGCTTTTTTGCAGAATTCACTCAAGTATACTTTCATCAGCTGAACCACTTGACACAGAGAAAAGAACTCATAGAAGGAATGGAGGGATGCTTCATCAGGTTGATTTTGCTCTAAGACCTGTTCCAAACCCCCTATTGCCCACCACAAAAGTGGCTGTGTGTGGAGTACCACAAAAACCCAGTCACCCGCCTCAGGAGACAACTGGGACAACAGATCTACTCCTCACCAAAGCGGATGTGAACTAGACAAATTGTTTTTCCTAATGCGGGTTTTGGCTTAAGGGAAGCTAAGGCCTGATGAATTTCTGAGTTAATCTTGGGAGAAAGGTGGGGAATCACGATATTAGGATTGTGAAAAGTCTGAGACCACCAGGTATGAGCAGGAAGGGTGGGCACTTTCCAATTGGTAGTTGCAAGAATAATGCCAAGATGCACCAACACAAAACCAAATGAGAAAACTGTGGTGAGCACCATCATGGCAGTGACATATGGCCAGCGCACCCAATTTACATAATGAAAGTCCCACATGGATAATTCTTATGCATGTATAATAAAAGGGTTGGTTGACTAATGTTAAGAGAGTGTCTGTAACTCTCTCGTTCCCAGCAAGGTGATGTGGGATGCAAACCCACATTGCTAGGGAACTAGCCATTAGAATGGGAAGGAAGGCACCTCAAATGGTGCCAGTGCAAGGGTACCCCAGGCAAGGGTGTAAAGAGCAACATATAATACCAGGTAAGTAAGGAACATCACTGCTTGAGTGGACCCCAGAGGGGCATCCATAATCAAGTGTAGCTTGGCATCAGGGGGCTTGGGTGCCTCAATCTGGAGGGGACCTGGGCGGCCCACAGGAAACCCTGGTATTTTGGTAAATTGTGAGATAAGGTAGTGGCCTACATGGTTGGAGACCTCCCTGAAGAGGTCCACCACCAAGTTTGCCCAAGGAACCATTGGTAAAAAACGTAAAATAATGGGGGTTTTTATTTAAGAAAAGTTGACCAACATGGAATGTTGGTTGCAAAAACATATTTAAAGTGGGCCAGGGAAATTCAGGTTCTGCAGAAGTGTGCCCAAGCCTTGACGCTCCAACAAACAGATGCTTCCATTCATTTTAGTAAAATACACCAAAAGTGCCTTCACTTGAGTAATTGATTGAAGCCGTATTTTACCCAAGCTTAAAATTTCATAACTTGAGTGGGACTTGAACCCTTGCTCTCCAATCAACCAAATTGAACCATCTTCGTTTATAGTGTAAATTGTTCATTTTAGTGCCTGGGCTGAGATCAGAGGCTGGGCGTTTTGCACCCCATTAGTATCAACCTGGGCATGCTTGGCTTGCACCCAGCGTTGATCTAAGTTGTGTTTCAGGTCAGGAAGAACCTGAAGTTTCACCTTCTGGGCCTCCTGTCACCCAGCCTTATCTTTAGCATCTGTTCCTACTATAAAGTCATCCAACCATGACAATCATATTATGAAATTACAGGGAGTCCATAATGAGGAACTCCACCATCATATCAATACCCAAGGGTCTTACAGATGGCTTACAAGCAGGTATATAATTTAGCATCTTAAAGTATAGGAGACATCTGCCATTTAATTGAAGCAAACTGTTCCTAAATTATTCAGCTCCATAATCAAATGGGGATAATTGATTCTGGTGTTATCAAGTATGTGGAGGAAGTTGTGAAACTTCTTCAAAATGATATCACAGAGGCAAACAAAAATATCAAGCAATTACTTGATGCCTCTGCTGAAGAGCTCCATTGATAGGATTGTGAAGCTCATGGCAAAATGGCAGCTCAATCTTCTACTAGTCTTTACCAAGAGGAAGAGCAAATCTTCATCCTTAGGCATAGTTAGAGCAAGCCTTATGATGAATTGATGAGCTGAAGGCTCATCAAACCTCTGAGCCTTCATCAGTGTCACAAAATATTATCTCCTGAGTAGCTCAGCTTGAACAAGAGCTATCAAACTTTGCAACTCAGACATATACTCTTTTCATTACTGAGTGACTCCAAAAGTTGGAAAGCAACTTAAGAGGCAAATCCCCCAGCTGGGAGGACAATAACCAAATCTATTGTCACCTCAATGAAGCAGAGAAACGCTGCTTTAATCTCCAATAAAAGTTAAAAACCAAGACTTACAAGCCTCTTAAAAGCACCAAATGTAAGGAGATGAAGGAAGACTTGAATCAGCGCATTGGAGCCTTGGAGGATGATAAAAAGCTTCTGTAAACATACCACTCATCTGCTCACCAACAATTTCATGATCTGGACGTCCACATTAAGAATTTGGAGAATAATAAAGTCATTATTATAAAATGAATAAAGTTTTACCTTATGGTAAAAAACTCAAGTGCATAATATATGCCTTATAGCTGAAGGTTAAATACTTTCTTAATATTTTATCTACAGTTATGATAGGATACTATCATTATGTTTTATCATTTAACTTTTAAAAGAATAATACCTGAGATGAATAGATTACTTTAGTAATGGTTTGATTAACCTAACTAAAACTGTGTATGACAGCAGGCAAGTAGCTGGTAGATAGATGCAAATTTATTTATTCTATATTATATTAGGTAGTATTTTAGTTGTGGTGGTTTAGGAAATCATCTTATAAATAAATCATTATAAATGCATGTTTATTTCAACACCTACTCCTAGACCATTTACCATTCTCAGATAAACTTGACATAAATATTCTATAAAATTTATATATAATTGTTCAATTAACTTGATTAGTTCAATGTAACAAATAAGGTTGGCAGTTTTTACTTATTTAGTTTTACTATTTAGTTGATTTTATCAGTTAATTATAGGGTAAACTTTTAAGATATCTTTCTATAATACCTCATTTTATTTACTTGGTTGATTTAATTGGTCAACTTATACTAAATTTACTGATTGCCATCTACAATAATTCATTTTTAGATTTATTTGATTTTATTGGCCAACCTATGCAAAAATTATCCACACCCATAATCAATAAGCTCATCACGCTATAATCTCATACTTTGAACTTACCCCCCAGCCATAGGACATATATCATGTCAAAAAGAATGATCTGCTAGATGTTATGCCAAGACTTACCCTGGAGGAAATGGAGCATCACCTCAATCCTATACATGATCAAATACGTTGACTGGAACGCCAAGTTGAACAAAGTGATGTAAGAACTGAGTTTACTGAATCTAAAGCTCCAAAAACCATGTCATTACTGTATTGGAGAACACTACCTTTAACCCTACATTCAAGGACAAGTTTACACCTGGTGAAGGGAGTAATGCATCTTTCTTCTATGTCTATGAAGCTGCAATAAAAGGTGCAACTGATAATCAAAAGGTTAAGCATCTTTTATCTTGTTTAAGCCATATGGCTCAAGAGGTATGGTGCCTTATATGGATAACTTGCATACTTGAAGAGAAGTGAAGGAAGCGCTCATCAAGAAATTTGGGTTAAAGCAGAGCCTGAGTATGAAGAAACAGGTCTTTATGAGAATTGCACTGCACCAAAATGATCACCTCACCAAATTTGCTGACTGCTTTTATATAGAAGCCCAAACGTTGTTAACCTCAAAGATGCTGACTCTGGATGATGCTGTAGCTGCTGTCGTTGCTGATTTACATAGTAACCCTGATCTAGCCATGCACATCACATCCATTAAATTAATCTTCAATTCTGTATTGAAATTAATATAGCTTTATTTGATGTAGTTGACATACACAAGCCAGAGCCCTCATGAAAGGCCTCCACAAAACCTAGAGTTTATACTGTGGAAGAAGCAAAGCCTAAGAAGGAGAAAAAGCCAAGATGCAACTACTGCAAGAAGAACAACCTTACCAAGGATATGTGTTTCAAAAAACCCTGCCCTTGCTGAGCAGGGAAAAGAAGGTCAGCTTAGGGTCAGGTACCTCTAAAGCCAACCAACCAAAAAGTACTTGAAAGCAAAACATTGTCAATTGCTCACCTTGCTTGCATTGAAAATGAACCTGATGATGGCTCTGAAGGAGGTCGTGAGGATACAGGTTATTACTTTTAGGTTCACCCACTGAGCTTGCCATTCCAGACCATTCGAATGCTGAAAATATTGATGCCACTTAGATTCCTGAAGGCACCTACCTAAGTCAGGTTATAGGGTGCCCTTAAATAATTGATACAGCCAGCAATGCTGATCAGTACCTTGCCCTATTGATCCAACCCATCTCAAGTGTCCGCAGTCTAATGGATTTCAATAAGAAGTATCCTGAGGCTGCCCAAAAGCTCAATGCAACATTCTGCCTCAATGAGGTGATAGCCTTTTCACCAAAGTTTGGAGGAACCATCACCAAAATGGAAATGGTAATTCAAAAGGTCCAAGTTATGGCATCTTGGATACAGGATCACCTACCAACGTTGTGTCATTCCACCTCATCAAAAAGATTAAGCTTGCTCCAGACCTTGAATACAATCAAGAGTACAGTACCAGGTCTGAATATTACCAATGCAATAGGTGCTGTCAGGATTGAGATAACAAACAAATTGAATTCCCCACTTTCAAATTGAGCTCTACCAAATCAGCTCCTGAACCTATCCAAACAAAAATGACTTCAGGATCCCCCTCCCAATTCCTGAGTCACGTGGGGAAGCGTTTCCACTGATTCAGTCAGGTGGGCAGTGAGTTACATTGTGGATGCCCATGAGGCGGTCAATCTGGAAGACCAGGAAAAATCCTGAATGGATGGGGCCATGACAATTCTCAAGACACCGTGTCCCCACTCACTCTATAAATATTGATACCTTTTACCTAATAAAATATTCAGAATTCTAACCCATTTTCCATTTCCTTCTTGACATTTTTGCAATTTTGCAGCTTTGAGCCACCTTCAGACCTTGGTAACAGTCTAGAAAACTGTAACAGCAACTAACGTGGTGCTCACCATGTAATTCCTGGAGACCAGCCCCTGCAACTGGATAGAGAGCAACACCCCTTTCAAACAAAAGAGGTTACAAGGGCCAAGTGGACCCTCTGTCACAGTTGAGCGACTTAGACCATGTGGTAGATGAGTGCTGGGTGACTGCTCTTCCCCCCAAGGATAACCCATTACCACCTCTTCCCCCTCCTCAACCCTGGTAAGTTTAATAGAGGGAGTCTGCAGAGATATTGTGCACACCACAGGCTATAGACAGGCCCTGGGACCCTCAATCCCCAGGCAAACTAGGTCAAAGTTTTGGGGAAATATTATTTACCAACATTGGAGCCCAGCCTGCAAATTCCAGTCTGGGGGAGCCAGTCCAGACTGGCCAGCACCAGGAATCAGATTGGGGCATGACTTGGATCTTAACCAGGTACCAAACTACTCAGACCAGTTGCCCCAATGCTCCAGCTGGGTCTAAGAAGTTTGGATTGTGCGAATAGCCCAATCAAGAGTTCAGACCAAGTCTCAAACAACTCAACCCAACGGCCTCTGCCTCCCAGGACAAATCCAGAAAATCTGAATCATGTGAACAGGCTGACTTGGATAACTAGGACCCAGATCAGTACCATTGACTTGGTTTGGCCTCAAGAATGCAGAAAAATTTGCAAAGTTTTTTTGATTTTTTAAGAATCTCAAGCATCACTCTACCCCCTCCATGCCAGCCAATCAATAACCATCGCCAAACCCTAAACATCCAATCCCATGATATATTCCCTATGCAATTTATCCAGTACTTAAGGCAACTTCCCTGCCTAGGGGCAGTTGTCAGTTCATTCTCTTATCTTCCACACTTTATGCTTAGTAAAATTTGAATTCCCTGTACAGCTTGCCGCAGCCTCCATCCACCTTACTTTTTACTAAAATTCTGCTGATCAATCCAACAATACATGCCATTGCCCAAGTTCTCATACCAATGTTTGCCAACTGGATCATCCATTCACTTGACCCCTTAAATGGCAGCAGATTGTAAATTTGATAATCTGTCTCACCCTCAATGATGAACCCACTGTTTTGTTTGTTACCACACATTCATTTAATGAGAACTCTCCTAGATGTTCTACTGCTGAGTTTTCTAAAACCACTCTCCAGTTTGAGCAGCACCAGAGCGGCCCTTCCTTGCCACTTATGGAATTGGGGTCCACAACTGGCTTAGCCCAACTGTGAGACATGGAGCGCCCCATCCAGGGAAGCTCAGTTCCAACCCTTGTGGGTCACATTCCACCTCCATTCTCACCTCCAATTGTGTGGCAACCTCTGTGCCATCCCTCACTGGTGCACAAGCTCTCCTGTTCAAATCCAGAGACCAGAAACTGTGAACCCTGGGGGAGTCATCATCCTCCCTGCCTCTCCCGCCCTTGGGGGTTATCCCCACAAGACTTGCAGTTGCCCCCATTGCAACCATCTGGTTTGCCTTAGGGGCCTTCATAAGTTAATGAACTTTTACTTTCCTCACAGCCCCAATAGAACTCCAATCTTACAGGTCGCTCAGACTGCTATGCCTATGGCATTCTGGGCTCTCCACTGGGTGCCCATGCACTCCAACTGGGAGCCCAGTCTAATTCTTATCAGCTGAATCTATGACATAATAAACTAACCATTAATCTTGTCCCTCTCCGCCCTCCTCGCTGGCACTGGTGAAGCATTGGCCTACGCTCTCACTCTAAACATGCTCTCCCTCTGTAACCTGGCCTTCTTCTGCTGGTTGGTGGCCTCATTTATCCAGGATTTCCAACAGGCTCTGCTAAATTGGTCATAACCCCACCAAGCCCCAGCAATGAGTTTTACCTCATCAGTTAACATGATAGAGATGGGGGTTCCCCATGTCCCTTCTGATGAGGTGGCCAATCAAATCCTGGGCGTCCTGGTGAAACTCCAGGTGCACTTTACTGCCAATGGTGGAAAATAACTGCTTCCCTCAGATGCCCAGCAAAGTGTGGCTCTCCTTGACGCCCTGGATAGGAATGCCCATTGTTGGGTCAAGGAGTGCTCTACTCTGCTACTAAGTCTGGAAACCCCATCCCCTTGCTGGCATTGGTCACTTTAGTGGTCCAAGCTCCTGAGTCAAGACTGGCGCGCCTTCTCCATCTGTTTACATTGGGTCAGACAGCCATGGACCTACCCTCCCTGATCAAAGCCTTCACAGTCCTGGCTCCCACTGTGCCCATCTGTAAAAATTTATACAATCTGATTATTTTTGGCCAATAACCCCTTTAAACTTAAAACTGGCACAGGTTTGGTTTTTGTGCAATTTGTCCACATTGTATAATAGTTGATATAATTGGTTGATAATAGTATGACAATTATTATCCATAGTTGAATGTAAGTCCTAGATCTCAGCACAACGCTCAGCCAGTATTTCCACTCAAAATACTTGTGATTTCTCAAAATAGGGATTTGTTCCCTCATACCATCTAACCCAATCTTCTTTTAGATTCCCTTTGACAGTTTCTCCAGTTTGACACACAGTTGGCAGCAATCCCTTATTTAATTCCACATCCTCTCTGGATCTCCACTCAGATCCTTACCCTTTTCCTTAAAGAGTCTCCCAATTATTGCACATAGCAATAATATCCCTGAGAAAGAATATAACAAATGAAAGCTGATAAAGTTTACTAAACTGAGATATCTACTTTATATTCTGTACTACTTAAACTATATCTTTATTGATGAATTCTAGGGAATTTATAGTGGGTAGTCAGCACCCAACCCTCAGTTGACACCTCATTGTTGAAATGGCAGCTGTTGCCATTGAATCACCCATCCTCATCTCAGCAGCGATGGTCTTCCCCATCCTGGCTAGGATTCCATCATTGAACATCCTTGAGACCTAAAATGGAAAGAGTCAGAAAATGTGTCCCCAACATTTTCCTCTCAATCCTAGCAAACTAACCATATTTGGCAAGCAATCTGCTTAGGTAATGGGACTTGTTACCCATTAAGGCAGGTCACAAACTAACTGATTGATTTGCTAGTTGCAGGCAGCATCACTCACCTTGTAACTTACTCCTTATAATTCCAATCAGTTAGTGTTAAAACCTGACCAATCCCAATTGGTATACCTGATAGTTAATCACTATATGATGCCCCTATTTCATCAGCAACTCCACCTGACAAGATCTTAAGCATTCATCTAGATTGATCCCTGAAGGATCCAACCAGGCAACTAACCTAAATTTTCCCAAACATAGTTACACTAAAATCAGGGTCAACTGATTTCCAATTCACCTTGCATTAGAGAATTATCCCCTAGCAATTTCTAGTAATCTAGCAGGCTGGGAATATGGGAAAAAATCACAACACATCCCCCCTCTTGCCTAGTTTTCTAGCTAGAAGATGACTGGGGTAGGAGAACACCACTTCAGACACTTGGTCAAATATTTTATTTGCTTAAGCAGAGTATGATCACCCATACTCAATGCTGCTTGGTACAACCTTCAGCGTGCGGCTCTCTTCCTCTTCTTCCTTGCTACTGCCTACTCAGAGCGCAGTCCCCATTATTTTCTGTTGTGCCAGGCTGATCAATTTACTCATGATGATATTAATCCCAGGATCCAGTTTTCCCCCTGTTAGGGCATATGACCTGCTGTCATATTCAGGATTCTTGGTCTGGCATCCTTGATTTCCTGATTTTCTCCTCATCCTCAACAGGAGACTCCTGCCATTGATGTTCATTTCATGGCCCAATTAAGAATGCTCATCTATGTTCACCCTTGTTATTTTCTCATCATAACCTCTTGGATTATATCATTCTTAATTCTTCTCTGGAGAGCTTATCTTATTAATTTTGAAATTAATTTTTCCAAAATTGGAGCTTAATTGATTTCAGAGTGCATAAAGTCAACTATCATATAAGTCTGACATCACCCTCTCATCCAGCTCATATGTCAAATTCCAAGTCGTTGTACCAACAGCTGCTCAACAGTTTGTCTGATCAATATCTTTAGCTCTTTCAGCAAATGAGTTGGTCTTTGTGATGGAACCTCTTCTATGGTCCTTTCAGGACTCATACTCCTAGTCCAGTACCAGTGGCTAGTCCTTCCGTGGAATTACAGGAAATGATAACCAACCCACTGAAACCAGGTTAGTGATTGTCTTGAATGACTCACAGCCAATCCTTCCTCTGTCATCAATTCTAGAGCTAGATTTTGAGACTCTCCTGGATTTGGCTCCTTTTGCAGATGCACCTAACATCATAGTTGATCCTACTGAAATAATTCCCTTCATTCTTGATCATTCCTTTCTCTCCAGGTCAGACTTACTTCTGGAGTTCCTCTTCTGACTCAGTCAATATTACAAGCCAGCTATCTTGGCCACCAAATTCACCATTGGCAACAGCATATATTCAAACTCCCCTATGCAGAATTAAGGGCCCAAGTCACTGAGGCTTTATCTAAAGCATTGAATGCTTCCAATCTTGAGAAAATCCTAGATTGGGATATCACCACTTATGCTCTTCACTTTGCAGCCAAGTTCTTTGAAGTTGGTCTATAAAGCTTCTGCCTCTCCCAGCTTCCATCACTCATTCTGCTTCAGCTTCTGAGAAGCTCATAGTCATCACTTGCAGGATGCCATTTGCTCCTTGCATGATTATCTCACTTCTGGCGCATCCCATGGGTATCTTATGCTGATGGCTTTAATAGGGGGCATGATTTGGCAACCCCCATCTAGTATCCCTTGTTTGCTGCTGGCCTATATGTCTGTTGTTCTTGAAAAAAGCCCATTGGCAAGCAATTAAGACTAAGCTTCTGGCTCCAGTACCATATCAGGATTACTTGGGGTTATTCGCTGACTGCCTCTTCCTGTACTGTTGCTTCCCTCCCCGCTCTGGGGTTTCACATTTGGCTTCTTCCAACATCTCAATTTCCCTTCCCCTAATTGCTTTCTAGCAGGGATCTGCATCCACTTAACAAACTTGGTTTTGTGTAGGTTTAGCCCTTTCTAGCATCTAATCTCACATAGATTTTGATGGGTTATTTATTACTACTGCAATCCATCCTCTCTCCCCCAAGAGGTGACATAGGCGGAATCACCCCCAAATTGAGGATAATCAATAAAATATAACAATTATAAAAATATATTGGCTTTTTATTTAGTTTTATAATCTTTTTTCCAATATTTTTATCAATCTTTTTTTTCATGGAACATAACCTTGTTTTGGTTTAGAGGTACATCTTTTTTTATTTATCCCCCCAAACTGGATCCTAGGTATTCTTAGACCTACCAGTTTTCCATGGTTCAGAGGTTCTTTTTTTGGACTTGACCTAATCATTAGAACATAACCAACTTAATGGTTCAGTAGTCCTTTGGGAACTCTTTTTTGTTATCTTTTTCATCAACCCATTGCTTCAAATACTTAGCATGGACTCAATTTACTATCCTTTCATCCAAGAGGTTCTTGATAGAGTAGGCGTCCATCACCATCTTGGTGATAATCTCTAACGGACTCAAACACAATGCATTCAGCTTGTCTTTTCTCCTGAAACCATGTGTACTGCAATAGGCAACTATTTCACCTATTCAGTATTCTGATAGAGCTAATCAGTTCTTATCTTCCATTGTTTTCCCTCAAACCCTTTTCTTCAAAGTCATATCAAATGCTTGCAATTGCATTTTGATCAGGATATTTGTCAATCAATTCAGGTACTGCTTAGCACTTATCCCCAATGTTAGTTCCACCACCAAATATATAATTGGTGACAATGCAGCCTTCCTCCTGTATAGCAATTCAAAGGTATATTTTCCATCACTGTATAATGACTGATATTGTAGGCAAATGTCACCAAACTCAGGTATGTTCACCACATGGAAGTTCTTCCTGTGACCAGCTTCCTCAGCATTGTGGACAGTGTTCCATTCACTCATTCTACCAGTCCATTTGTCTCCAGCTGGTAGGGTACAGACATGACTCCTCGGATCCCCATTATCTCATTTAACCATGGGATCACATGAGACATAAAGTTTGTCCCATTATCACTAAGCAGGACCTGCAGGCATCCATGTCAGTATACTACTTGATCCAGGATGAACTTTGCGGTGCTGGTAGCATCCACTTTCATTAGAGCCTTCATCTAAACCCATCTTATAAGATGGTTGATTGCAACTATTATATACTTGACTCCCCCTGTGATCATTGTCAGCAGTCCCATCACATCAATGGACACCATGTGCCAGGCAAATCCATGGTGGACCAGTCAGTATCCAGTTGTATTCTTATGTGGCTTGTGCAGCTGGCACTCCACACAACAAGCTAAATAGTTGGCAACATCATAGTTGATTGACTTCCAGTAGTACTGGCAAATATGGTCAGTTGTTTTTCTCAGACCTCCATGCCTAACAACCTTATGAGCAGCTTGAACAATAGCTGCTCTTTATGATAGCTTTGGAAATAGTAACCGCTTCCCATTAGCCATCTTAAATACTTGTCCATCTATGGTCTTGGTGTTTTCCATTGCTTTTTGAAGTGCACCTTGGAGTTCTTGGGGCTTGTTCCCAATTTCTCCATTGACCATTCTCTTGGATAACTCATCCGCCTGCTGGTATACTATCTGGACCATTGGTAACCATGATAAGCCATCCACATTTTGGTGAGAAGCCCCCACTTGGTGGAAAATCTTATAATCATAAGCCTGTAGATTCAATGACCATTGGGCCAGTCATTGTTCTGGTTCTCTCAAATTGTGGAGCCAATGCAACAAGGAGCAATCAAACAACACTTTGAAGTGCGTTCTGTGGATGTACACCTGAAACTGTTTACAGGTATAAATGACTGCAAGGCATTTACACTCAGTTATGGCGTAGTTCCTCTCAGCAGCTGAGAGTGTTTAACTCACATACGCCATTGGATGTTCATTTCCAAGTTCATCTACTTGGCTTGTTATGGTGCCAATCGCTATCAATAAAGCATCATTTTCTATAATAAATCCTTGATCAAACTTCAGATATTTCAAAATTGGAGAATCTAATAGATATTAGCTTAACTTATCAAAAGATTCCTGCGCTTCTTCATTCCATACAAACTCTTTCTTCAGATTTTTCAACAGATGGAATAAGGGTTTCACAACTCTGGCAAAATCCCAAATACATCTTCTATAGTATATGACCATTCCAAGGAACACTTGGATGTCTTGGACACTCTTCTGGCGCAGCCATTTGTTCTATGGCTTCAAACTTTTGGGCTTTCAGCTGCAAATCACTAGAGTTGATCACAAATCCCAGATATTCCAACTCTTTCTTGAAGAAGTGACACTTCATCAGCTCAATCTTCAGGTTGGCCATGTACAGTCTCTTGAATACTTCTTCCAAGTGGTGTAAATGGTCAGTAAACGTCCTACTGAACACATTGATGTCATCCAAGTACACCAGGATGCATGACAACTTCAAATCTCTCAGTATAGCATCTGTGGCCCTCTAAAATGTTGCAGGCGCATTGCATAGACCCTGGGGCATCCTCGTTGGTTGGTATAGCCCCTGCATGGTAATAATTGCACATTTTTCTTGATCTTCTCTTAGCAAATCAATTTGCTAATATCCCAATATTAGATCCATCACAGAGAAATACTTCGCTTCTCCCAATTGATCTAGCACATCATCAATTCTTAGTAGAGGATATAAATCCTTCTTTATAATCTTATTCAGCTTCAGTATTCAATCATCACTTGATTAGAGCCATCCTTTTTTGACATGATAATAATTGGACTCGCCTAGGGACTTGATGATGGAACTAGAAGCCCATGCTTCACTAGTTTGCTGATTTCTTCTTCCACTACCACTTCAACTGCCTTTGACTGTCAAATTGGTCTCATCCTGATTGGCAAATTTTTTCCAGTATTGACCTTGTGGATCACATCTCTTGTGCATCCCAAATTATGGTCATCTTGGGAAAATACTTCCTGATACTTTTGAACAAATCAAACACCTCCTCTTGCTGTACTTCTGTTAGATCAGTGAGTTGCTCTTGATCAACCAATAGTTTGATACTCTCAGTTACCACAGCCAGTAATCTCATCTCATTGAGGGTCCCAAAATTGTGGAATTTCCTCAGTTCAGCCATCAGGTTTAGATAAACAAATGCAATGATCTGGTTTTTCTTAATCTCATCAGTTTTTTACTTAAATTTTCCAGGAAAACTCGAATTTCTCCATAGCCCAGCATTATTATTCTAGGAGCCACCCAAGGCTCTACTCTGGACTTCTTCCAGGGGCTTCTGACCTCTCCATATGAAAAGCTCCAGTATCTCTAATGTCAACCCCACATCAACTATCATCTGTGATCCCAGCGGTATGGTTTTCTCATTTTTGATCCTCAGTGGAATTCCCCAGTTTTCTAGGATTTCCATTGGCATTTCTTGTCACTTCCTGCCAACTAATTGGTATCAAATATGGACAATGCCATCATTGTATATCAAGTTAATGAAGTTGTTTCTCCTACTCAGTAAAGCTTCCCCATCCTTATGTTAGACCAATGGTAACGTCTTACCCAATATGGTCAACATATTATCCTCAAAGTTACATTTAACTCTGTGCTTACATAGAATTTCATCCTGATCAGAATGTCATAGTTTTGGTTGGCCAAAACTATTGCTGGTGCAGATACCATCAAGGATCTGAATCAAAGTAGCAAAGCGCTATATGCTTTACATGAGATGGTAGTATTTGGCTCAGCTGTCCTGTAACCCTTCTTGTGTTCCAAGTCAGGCGAGATCTTCATCCTCTTCACCAGCTTGGTCAAGACAATGTTAATGGGTGCTCTGCTGTCAACAATTGCCCTCACCTGTACTTGATTCACTTGTATATCTATATATGTACACTCAGAGTATTGTAAGATAGTGTTTACTGAGTATATAGCAGCGTTATTAGCTGAATCAAGGGTGTGAATAATTTGCGCCAATAAATTAGGAAACAATTCCTTTATTACAATGAGAGGGATTGACAGGTTTGCCTCATCTAATCAGACATTGATAAATTCATCATGATGGTCTGCAGCTTGAATCTTGTCAACTAGTTGTTGGGCATACAGCTGAGCAACTTTCTTGATTATCTTGAGGTCAATTCCCTTTACCCTGGATCTTGTTACCGCGTTCACATCCAAATTGACCACTTGATACAATTGATCCTGTATGTCTTCATCCATGAACAGATCACTGATGTCAATTTCCTTATGCATAATATTGGGAGAACAGGCTTCTCTGCAGCTCTAGACTGTTCCCCTCTAGGCCATAGGCCCTTTTCCTGATTTCTTAGCGGCAGCAGACTCTTTTGCTTGGACCACATTGATTTGATACTTTGGCTTCTTGCAGTGCACAGTGAAATGTCCCTTCCCACCGCATTGGTAGCAGACCTTTTCCTTCTTATTCATCCATCTAAATTCTTCAGGCTTGTTCCCCAGCTCAGTTCAGCTGTTCATCTCTTTAGCACCTTCGTTCCTCTTTGTGGGATTCAAATTGTGCACCAGATTAGATCTGAAACTTCTGTTTGGGGCATCAAAGGTTGCTCTCAAAATTATCAAATTATCTACCTTTTGAGAGGTAGTAATTTCTATTGCAAACATGTAAGACATCATGCGGTGCAAATCATGATAGGGCCAAAGAGCTGCTTGTAATGTGATCCTGGCATCAAAGTCATCCAGTACCTTCACTCCAACTAATATTTGTAACTCCTGGTAGAACTGATTTGTGAATTTTGCTAAAGACTCATCTTTATGGAACTGGATTCCCATAAGCTCCTGTTTGCACTTCAACATGCACATCAAACTCCTAAATTTCTTCATGATGGCCGCCTTGGCCTCTGCATATGACCAGCTGTCCCCCTTCAGGTGGGGCAACACTAAGTTCTGACAGTTGGTGTCTAGGCAATTTATGACCATCAACGCCTTTTAACAATCACCATAGCTGTAATGGTCATATCAAACAGTCAGAAAAACGCTGGGGCATTATCCCAATGGAACGTTGGCAATTTCAGCATTGCTTTAAATTCCTCCAAGTTATCTCTAGCCAATTATCTAGGTTTGGCCACTTGGTTCACTTGGGGAGTAACTTTGGGCGTCATCTCCAAAATGGCAGCAAAAGTGGGTGGCATGTTTCTTAGGGTATAAACTTTCCAATTTAATGTATGAGGACTTCTTTCTTCAGCATTGCTTGCCACAAATGGCTCACAATCACATTTGTGAATTTTTAGCTCCTCAACCTGCTTGATCAGCTGCTCAATATCAGCGCTAAAATTCCTCAAACAAATGTGATCTGCTTCTCACTCTGTGGCTTCAGATATAAGAACTCTTGAATTAAGTCTATTCTTTCTTCTTTAATGAAGTTACTTAACCAATTAACTCATTCCCAAAACTTTCAACATTATCAATCCCTTCCTCCATCTTGGTGACTAGTTCTTCCAAGGCTGCAAATTCTTGATGATCCGCTGAGTTTAGGGCATTCTGATTTATGGTGGCTAACTTTATCCATAGTTTTATCAACTCATCTTTATACGACATCCTTCTAAGTCCTTCTACTCAACTACACCCCTGTAGTGAGCACCAATTTGTAAAAATTTTATAGATCTGGTTATTATCAGTAAATAACCCCTAGAAACTTATTACTTGCACAGGTTTGGTTCTTGTGCAAATTCTCCACATAATATAGTATTTGATATTATCAGTTGATAATAGTATGACAACTATTATATATAGTTGAATGGAATTCTTAAATCTCAACCCAACACTTGGCCAGTATTTCCACTTAAAATACTTAAGGTGTCTTGATATAGGGATTTGTTACCTTATACTGTCCAACCAAATCTTCTCTGATATTCCCTGGTGACAGTTTCTCCAGTTTGACACACAGTCAGCAGCAATCCCCTATTGTTTCTCCTTCTTCTCTAGATCCCCGCTCAGATCTTTACTCTTTTCCTTGATGAGTCTTTGCAATTATTGCACACAGCAATAATATCCTTGAGAAGAATAGAAATATATGGCTGATAAAGTTTACTACTTAAACTATATACCAGATGAAAACTATAGAATTGTATCACTGTAGTACTATATAACTTGTTTTTTTATCATAAGTGAATTCTAGGGATTTTATAGTGGGGATTCAGTTATCTAATCCTCAGTTGACACCTCTTTGATAAAATGGCAGCCGTTGCCATTGAATCACCCATCCTCATCTCAACAGTGATGGTCTTCCCCATCTTGGCTAGAATTCCATCGTTAAACATCCTTGAGACCTAAATGGAAAGAGTCAGAAAATGTGTTTCTAACGTTTTCCTCTTGATCCAAGTGAACCAACCATATTTGGCTAGTGACCTGCTTAGGTAATGGGACTTGTTACCCATTAAGGCAGGTCACAAACCAACTGATTGATTTGCTAGTTGCAGGTGGCATCACTTCCCTTGCAACTTACTACTTACATTCCCAATAGTCAGTGATGAAACCCAACTGATTCTAAACAGTACACCTGATAGTTAATCACTATCAGATGTCCCTATTTGTCAGCAACTCCACCCAACGAGATCTTAGGCATTCATCCAGATCAATCCCTGACAGATATGACCAGGCAAATATCCTAAAATCCTCCAAACATAGTTACTCCAAAATCAGGGTCAACTAATTTCCAATTCACCTCGCATTAGGGAATTATCCCCTAGCGATTCCTGGTAATCTAGCAGGCTGGGAATATGGGCAAAAATCACAACACCATGTTCACCTGGTACTTTGCTAGGTGTCCATACACAATTATGGCTCATGGATACTCAATGACAGAACTCCTTCCTAGTCCCATAACTGTCATATCAGCAGCAGTGCCACTGGCATCTGGGTTTGCCATTTGGGTGCTTCAGCACTTAAACTGGCAGGCCATTTAAAAAATAACTGCTGTTTGCTTGACATAATTGACCAACAATCATTACTAACCATTTCAGCCTTTCTCATTGATATGTGTGTAGCAATGGTCCTTTTTCTCAGCTGAATCAGGTTTTGAAGAAATTTTACTATGGCCATGATAGCCTAATACCTCTCAAATTATCCAAACCACATCCCATAGTTGCTGCAGCCATCATGCCCATGTCAGTATAATCTGGCATTTTGACTTAAAAAGATTTACTCCTGCAACAAACCTTGTAGTTTCCTGTTCCTAGTACCATCTCTTTTGTATCTACAGATTCAACTATAGCTGCCAATAATGAGAATCTTGCCTACTTTTTATTGCCCATGAATATTCATATCTGGTCTTACCATGTCTCCTTTGAGGCTTTGGTGGATATGGGTGCTGCAGGTAATCTTATGAGTGTTGAGTTAGCCCAAAAATTTGGAGCTTGACCTGAATCTAGGTCCTTTGGTGATGGTGACTTCTTCAGCCTCCCAGACATCATATATAGTCTGTTGGCCAGTAACTTTCTCTGTACATTAGTTTAACTTTTGCAACCAGTTCTCTGAAATGCCAAACTTAGCGTTTCTGGTAATCTTATGGGTCAGATGGTGGTGGCGACAACATGTTAGAATTCACTTGAAGTCAAATATGTTGTCATTTGTTAATGATCAAACGGAGGGAGAATTTCCTTTAGTCAATACCCTTAAAAAAACTCAAGGCCGCACCTCTATTATTTCCCTCATTTCCCCTGCGGGCCTTTCATCCAATTTTCTCAAAGAATTGATGTGCTATTAAAGTATCTTTGATTCTGAGAAGGCAGACCATCTTCCCTCTCACATCAAATTTGACTTAGGATTCCAAACAACAGTACAGCTGGTGAACATCAACTGTCCCTTGTATCTACACACAGCAGAGGAGGAGGTTGCACTTAACACCTGGTTAGACAATATGCTTAAGAAAGGGTGGTTATTTTGAAGAGACGTTATCAATTGCCTCTCCCATCGTTTTTGCCAAGAAGGCTAATGGTTCACTCCATCCCTGCATGGATTATGGACTAAAATAAATTTACAGTGAGCAATCCCTACCCCTTGCAACTGGAGCAAAATATAATTTAAGCAATTGTTAAGTCTTATATGTTTTCCAAGCTTGATCTCATTAATGCTTTTAATCAAATATGGGTAATGGAAGGTCAAGAATGGCTTGCAACAATTCAAACAAAATGAGGTATCTTTCAAATCTGCATAATGTCCTTTGGGTTGATGAACGCCCCAGCCACTTTTTAAAGAATGATTGATAGCATGCTGGGCACCTCCAGTTTACTTGCGCGGTCAAATACATTAATGACATCTTGGTTTAATCCACAACTACCAAACAACACACAAAAAGACTTGGAAGCAGTCATGGCTGCTTTGCACAAGGTGGGCCTGTTCATCAATCCTTCAAAATGTGAGTTTTATAAGGAGGAAGTTATCTTTCTCAGGAACCTCATTCTAAAAGATAGTTATTTAAATTTTCCCCCAACAAGTTAGATGCCATCTACAAGTGGCCAACTCCAGCAACCCAAAAACAACTAAGAAGTTTCTTGGGCACCATTATTCTCCTAAAGAAATTTCCCCAGCCCTTTCCTAGTTAGCCGCTCTGCTTCACCCACTCACAGGTAAGGATGTACCTTTTTGTTGGACACCTGAGTGCCAGCATGGGGTCAAGTCAATTAAAGAGGTATTATTATCTCCCTCATCCTAAAACATGTAAACCTCTCCAAAATTATATATTGTCAAATGTGATGCTTCATCAGTAGCAGTTGGGGCAGTTCTGCTCCAGGAGCCTGATGGTTTAGAACATCTGGTCACCTAATTTTCCCAAAAATTTTCCTCTACTGAGCAATCATGAGCCATCTATGATAAGGAGTTGGCAGCCATAGCATGGGCGTTGATTCATTGGCGGTATCTGTTACAGGGTGCCTGGCATGAGTTAACTGTGTGTACAGATTACCAAGCTCTTCTGTGTTTCTGTAAACCACATAAATTGGCACATAGGCAAGCTCATACCTATCAGGATTTATGCAGCTTCAATTTTAAATACAAATTCATGAAAGGTGCATTAAATGTGCTTCCTGATTTCCTTAGCTTCAACCTTGCTCATTGCCCCATGTGCTTGTATGAAGTGGACCTGGTTACCATGATTCCCAACCCAAATTTTATCTATTGCACCACCTATGGTCACATCAGTAGACTTAGCTCCCGATGCTCCACTTATTTCCCAGGTTTTAGAAGCTCAAATGACCTGCCCCAAAGGAGTGGAGCTAATAGACCTTTGTCCCTTCAAACTCACAAACATTCCCTATATTTTTTGGTGGAGGGTCTCATTTTTTTGGCCATGGGTTTGGGTTTCCCCTCTCTTCAGAGCTGAGGCGTTTTTAGCACATCATGATTCTCCCACAATTGGCCATCCAGGTAATAAGAAATGTACTGAGTTGATCAAACGGACTTTTAATTGGGTGGGTTTATCAAAGGAAGTACCATCCTGGATCGCCAATTGTGTTACTTGAGCATGGGCCAAGTCATATTGATCAGGAAGGAAGGGTCTCCTTCATCCTTTACAACAAGTGGAGGGTCCATGGACATCAGTGTCCATGAATTTTATTGTTAAACTCTTTGTTCTAATGGATTTATGTCAGTGATGGTGGTGGTTGATTGGTTTACTAAAATTTTCCTTATTTATTCCATGCTCTTCCATGATTACATCAGAAGAATCCGCTCATCTATTTGTACGCCATGTGTTCTCTATGTTTGGTCTCCTGCAGGAGATCATCAGTGACTGTGGGCCCCAGTTTACAGCGCTTTTCTGGAATGAGCTTTTATCCATCTTAAAAATCACCCCCTGCCATTCCACAGCATATCATACCCAGTCTGACGGACAAACCAAGCAGGTTAACCAATTTTGGAACAGTATTTGCGTTGCTATGCGGCAGCCACACAGGATACCTGGGCTTATGACCTCTCCTTCACTCTATTTGCCAATAATAATGGAACTCACGCTTCTACAGGGTTTTCTCCCTATGAGGTGACATTAGAGTATTAACCCTTTTTTTGGTAGGTCCCTGTCTGCGTCCAGAGGTCCCTGCTGCCACAGATCATGTTGAGCACATTTGGTCTACCCAGTCCTTAGTGCAAGAGCATCTCACAAAAGCTATTGATGATTACAAGTGGTTTGCGGATTGAAAATGGATTTCTTGGCCATGATATAGTGGTGGGCTCATATGTTATGCTAGATATGCGCCATTTGCGGATGCAGGTACCTTCCCAAAGTTTGCAAGCAAGCATTCAGGTCCCCACTTGGTGGAGAAAGACTTGTGCAATGGCACTTTCTGGTTAAAGCTGCCATCTCATTAGAAACAGCACCCTGTCTTTCATGTATCTCAGTTGTCCCCATTCAAGGGGACCACTCCCACTGATCCTGAGTCAATAGTAATTGAGAATTTGTAAGAAACTGAGGTGGAAAACATTTTAGCATCCCACAAATCTTGAAGTCAGTTCAGTATCTTATTACCTGGAAGGGTTATCTGGCCTATGAGAACAGTTGGGTTAAGGCCTGTGATTGTGCAAATTGCATGTAACTGGTTGAGGCATTTCATGAGTCCCATCTTGCTCCTTGTCCCCCCCAAAAGTTGCAACCTTGATGGCAATCAAGTTGTCCAAGGCATACAAAAATGTAGCCCTTACACAGTTTCCAGGAAGTGGTGCCCCTCCTTTGGCAAAAGGAAAGGGTAATGTAAGTCCAGGGAAACATCCCCTTTGTGTAGATTGGGCGATTTTCCCATTTTCAAACAAGAAACCAATGAGGGTGGCTGTACCCCTCATCACCCAGGGCGATCTTGCTCATGTGGTAGATGAGCGCTGGGTAACAGCAGAGAATCTAAAGATTCCTCCCCCAGTACCCACACTCACCTCTGCCAAACTTGTCCACCAAATTGAGAAAATCTGTGCCAAGATTACCTAATCAAAGATAAAAGGTCTTAAACCAATGGGAATAAAGCCCAACAATTAGAAAACCAATATTTGGAAAGAGACAATAAGAGAACTATCATCTGGAATCAGGATGACTTAAGCCATCAAATGATACAATTGGTGCTGCTAAATTTCCTTCAAAATTGTTGAGATTGTCACCAATAATTCAAAACTGCTAGTTCAAGGATTGAAAGTTGCACCTGAAACAACTTTTTTGGATGAACAAATGCCCCAGCAAATGGACATGGGTGGGTTTAGCCATCCTGAACCCGTTTCCAACCAATTGTGACTGCCCCTATGTGGGGTAGGCCTGGAGAATTCCCATTGCTTGGCAGACCAGATGCCATCACACCAACCAACATAAATGCAGTTGAGCATCAGTACAGGCATTTACAGATGAGCCAATAGTGACTCAGCCTACCGCCAAATCATTTTGTGTCAGTTTCAATTAAAACTATATGCCCCCTCCCCCAAAAATTTGCCAGGTTAGGTTGAATTTAAGGGACCTAATCCCTGCTTTGACCCACTACCAATCAAACATCATTTAATCAGTTGCATCGCACTGAGAAAATTGCTGATCAATTTTCTTTATCTATCTTTCCAATTGAAACCCTTTACTAATTCAAGTTTCTATGATTAAAACAAAACACCCTTTCCACCTGTATTCCAACAATCCTTGGGGTTTATGGCCATGTTCACCTGATATTTTTCTAGGTGTCTATACACGTGTATAGCTCATGGATACTCAACAGCAGAACTCCTTCCTAGTCCCATAACTGTCATACCAGCAGCAGTGCCACTGGCATTTGGGTTTGCCGTTTGGGTTCTTCAGCACTTAAACTAGTAGGCCATTCTATAAATAACTTGCTGTTTTCCTGAAAATTTCTATCTAAAACTGAGATTTGTGTGTGTAAGATGAAGAGAATTAAAACCAATCTAATGATATAGATGAAACTAATATTGGGATATTCCTTTGACTAAATTCAAGACAATTTGTAACTAGTGATCAACCCAAAATAGTGCAATTGAATATTACTTGACCAAACCCTCTAATATCAGGGTTCAAAATCAGTCTATGAAGCAATTAAATCCTATTTGATAGATGTGACTGATATGACGCAGAATCTCCAATTGGTAATGAGTATAGATATTGGCTTGAAACTCTTGGAGATTTACCAAAGAAAACTCCTTGATTAATTATATAGTCATGTCTCTAAGCAAAAAAAGTTTGATCTCTTTTAACCATTGACAATTTGGCTTACTTATAATCATTTTGGGCTGAAAATATTTTAGGAATTACCACTCAAGGAATTATAATCTGAATGAAGAATTTTTGGCCAAGAAAAGTAAAATTAAAATCCAACACCCAGGATCTTTAGGTTTCCTGGCCTCAAAAATAAATGATGAGTGGTATAACGCTCTCTTCATCCTGACAAAACTGGTGCTCCCTGAAATATATACCCTGGGTTCACAGCAAGGATATTGATACACTGAACAATAACAGTTCATCTTCAGATAACTCCTCAGATCATGTTGTCACCTGTGTCAGTGACTAGGTGATCAATATACATGTATGAGAAATAACATCAACCCACTACCTTCTATTTCCCACGTCTGTGGAGGTGACCCTCCACGCTCCTAACGCAGAGCAATATCAATTGCAACTATCAGATTATGATGAAGCCTTCCAGTTCCTCTTGTCAGGTACCTAAATCCTTGAAGGCTAATTAATATAAGATGAGCTCTTACAGTACCATCCCCTATGATTAGTTTGGCCCAAAGTTTCCCACTTGATGGAGAACAGGTTGAAGCTGGACGTTCAGAATGTTATCTGCATCAATTTGCACTTTGTACCATCTACTACAAGTATCCAGGTTCCATCATTAGGAACTACTTTGCCATTTGCAGTTATTAGAGATGGTACAAAAACAGCTCCTCCAATTATATCAATCTGCCTCTCACTTTAGAATGAAAACTGAAACGCTATATTGAAAAATCAGCAGCTTATCAATGGGATGCAAGTAGTGTAACTAAACTTGGATGAAGGTAAAGAAGGTTCATTTCTATGGAGCTCTCTAACCATTTTAGTCAATTAAAGTCATAATTAATAATCAGTTCAGATATTGTAACCATAAGTTACAAACCAAAGTTGATAAATTTTTAGCCAACATGGATGAACGCCTCTAGTTGCTGGAAGAAATAATCTATGAAGTAAACAATGCTCAGGGTAATCTCCATCCTTCAGGGCCACAAGGAGTGCCTGGTGAGCACATAGCCCCTGGTCATGATGGACAAGATGGTGGATAGGGATCCCCTGGGCCACCAGGACCTCCTTGACCTAGTGCCAACTGTAGAATCCCCAATGAATGGCTCCATGCGTTAATTTAGCAAGAAACATATCAATTCCCATTTAGGATGCATCGCCTATGGAGCACAAATTATTTGGGATGGAGTGCCTCTATTTTCTGAAATTTACCTAAACGCTCATTATAAACGCCTTTGGAACTTTATAACCTATTTGCTGTGGTGCATGGCTTGGAGAAAAGAATGCTTGCCACCAAACAACACCAACTCAAACATTAAGATGCCACTAACAATTAAAAAAAATGAAATTTAGCAGTTAAATCAGCTCATTGCTATGAAATTATCTCTTTGTGCCACCCATAATCAATTAGATTTAGTAATCAAAGATCTTAACGACCTACAAAGTAAAGTAATTGTACATCATCCTCAAGAATACTCAAGAGATACCATTTCTTTTTTAGGTGAAGGTGCGCTTCAGTGTCAGCTCATGTTATTTAGTCTTTAATCCCCAGGTGGTAAGTTTAAACCCTTAATCATATTAGTATGTCCCAGGAGAAGGGAGCATCTTCTCTTTTCCTATAATGTTATGAAAGTTCTACAGAAAAAAATGACTGACAACCAACGTCTTAAACATCTGACAAACTATCTTAGTCAAGAGACTCAAGACATTATGAAATCTGATTTAATGCATTGTCATACTTTGGTGAAGCAAGACATCCTTGCTTTGAGAATTTGGAAGCAACCTAACCTTATATAACCAAACACAAACCTTTATGGCTTAAGCCTTAATTGAAGTGAGACCATCAATAAGTTCTCACATCATTTTTTCTAAAAGCTCAATCATTGGTTGCAGGAAATCATCTTACATTGGATGATGCAATTATCACTTCATTATCAGTGTTTAAAAATATGCCTAATATTTTACTCTATATTAAGTTGGTGAAGTCTAACTTGACGTCCCTCTCCATATCAAAGAAGCTATTCTGGAGATTCCTGCCAAATTACACAACCCACTGGTCCACCTCATTTATAAATAATAATTCATGGCCCCAAGTGTTAGCAGTTACACCTTTGATTTTCCTAGACCTGAATTATTTGCACTTCCTGTAAGAAAACCAACAACATTATAAACTTTTGTTGCATACATTACCATAAGATGTCAAAATATAAGTCTGTATAGGGCAAGAGGCTCACTATGCTGATGACAATCAAGTGCTAACCCTTGTTCTAGCTCTAGTTCTGTTCCCAGCACCTCAGGATGTTTTGTGTTATCTGCACCTGCAGAAGTTGATGCACCTCTTTTTGTTTAAAGAAATAAAGATTTTCAGCTTTCTTAATTTTTATATTGGCCAATTACCCAAACAAACTTTAAAGGTCAGCTTCTCTATAGAAAAACAAACATTGGCAGATAAAACCTTCAAACGCAATGAACATCCCCTGAGCTTAGCCATGGCAAAATCCTCTGCTTGCTTTACTACAAATTCATAATAAAAACTTACTAGTTGTAAATTCAAAGTTTGATTCTTCAGTGGGTCAAGTAGAGGTAGACGTTCACAAGGTTAAAGTCCTGGCAATAATCAAGACCAGCTTACTGGTTAGCGTTATATCCTCCCAACTTATCTAAAAAATGGCTCCAGATTTGGTTCATGAAGCTGAATATGGGATGGCAGATAATTAGTCAACTAAGGCAATAGGGTGTATTATGCCTTACCTCTCCAATTTATGGAACTTTTAATTAATGCCCCGCTATTGCATTAGATAATGACGATTAGAGTTGCTTATTGGAGTCCAACTGATGCAAGAGTTCACCTGCATTATTAACCATAAAGAAAAATAACTTTTGCTATTAGGGTAAAGAATTCCATTATTAAACTCCCAATCAAAAGTAAAGGAACCCTAAAAAAGAATATGCCTCCTTATATCCATCCTTTATTTGTAAAGTCAAATAATAAGTCTTAGGAGAAAAACTAAGTTACCCACCAAGGCTGTGGATGCCAAAGATGGGATTTCTCTATATGTCCCCATCCAAATATAATACCTTCTGGCTCACAAGTTATTGTGGATATGTAGATTAAAACTCATGTCCCTCCAATTAAGTTTTGGAGCTAAGTGGACACCTGAACCCTTCAATCCAAGAAGCGTTGGCCTGCCTTGGGATTCTGGATCCTTACTACGGTAAATCTATCACTATCTTATAAGTGAACCAAATGAGGGAGGATACCCCAGTGGTAGAGTATAGACCCTCTACCACTGCCTCCTGAGTTTGATCCCGGTAATGGACTTTGGGTAGGGGACGATTTTGACTGTGTTGGTTTTGCGCGCCAATGCCCCAAACTGAGATAGCAAATAGCAAAGGCGGTCCATGGAGTTCCTGGCCTATCATACACTGTGCATGGAGGTTTTCTGGGTTTTATCCTCCTTTCCCATTTTATTCACTTCCCTAATTGGTGTGGTATTGTCCCCAGGTTGGCCCACCTCAGATAAAATTATAATTATAAGTGAACCAAATGAATCAAACTCTCCAAGTCCCTCAATATGCCCCCATCACTTATGTAAAATCATGTTGTATTAAAAATATAATCAATTTGAGTTGTTTTGGCTCTTTACAAAATTTATAGTTTGATCCCCTACCCACAATAGCTCTGGTCAAAAGTAAACTTAAGGACAATCTCACCACTAATGAATGTCAGATTTTATAGACCTCCTTGAGGAGTATTGTGATATCTTTTCTCAGGACCAAGTAACTACAGAAAAAGTCAGGGGTAACTCAGAAAATTGAAACAAAGGCTCACCCTCCATTTAGATCTCATCCATACAGAAAATCTCTAGTTGAAGAATCCCAAAATGGCCCTAGAGCTACAGCAATTTTATGGAGAAAGAGTTACTTATACCTTCAAAAACCCATATGCTTCACCTCTCCTATTAATTCAGAAGTTGGATGGTGGCCACCATGTTGTCATAGATTATCAATGACTCAAATCTATTACACAAAAAGATAGTTATTCTTTGCCATGTATAGTTGATTCCTTACACTTATGTCAGGTTACTACTTTTCAGCCATGGATCTCACCAGTGGGTACTGGTAAATAAGTTTTGTCACCTGAATATTGTGAAGAAAGCGCTCTCAATTTAAATGAAGGATTATTCAAGCTCATTTAAATACCGCAGGGGTTATGTAACGCCCATCCACTTCCAACGCGCCATGGATGTAATTTTAGGATATTTGAAACGCTCCTGAGTGCTAGTTTATTTCAACATTAGTACTATTTTTTTAGAAACTTTACCAAGCACATAGCTTAACACAGGCAAGTTTTCTAGCGGTAGAAGAAAGCTTTACTAATATTAAAGTCATTAAAATACTTCTTATTTATAGAGAAATGTATTATTTGGGCTGTAAAGTAAGTAAACTGGAATATCTTTAATGGACAATAAGGTTATGGCCATTTCTAATATGTTACACATAAAATCCTACATGATGTCCAGGTTTTTTAGGGATGGTGGGATATTATTGCCAGTTTATTCCCCAATTTGCCAACACCTCCAAGCCTCTATTATATTTATTGAAGAAAGGGATACCCTTCCAGTGGAATAAAGTGCAACTGCAGGCCTTTGAGCTATTATGCTTTGCTCTCTCCCACTATCAAGTACTTATACATCCTAATTTTGACAAACCCTATCTACTTTTCACCAACGCCAATGATATAGCCATAGGAGCTATATTATTTCATCATGACAAAAACTTAGTGGATCATCCCATTGCCTATTATAGCAAAATCTGACTAGAGCCAAATGCAACTATGGCGTTATGGAATGTGTTGCTTGGCGGTAGTACTGGCTATTGAGCATTTCTGACCTTATTTATATGGAACATTTACCATAAAAAAAATTATGCTTCCTTGCAATGGCTACAACAAATGAAGTAAACTTACAGAGGGTTAGCCCAATGGGCTTTAAACTTCAAAACTACAATTTTTCAATCATTCATTGACCAGGGTCCATATAGAAAGTGTAAATTGCTTACCCAGGCTTTCATATTAAACTAATTGACCTTGAGGAATATTGACTCTATGACCTCTTAACTCAATCACATTTATATAAAGATGAATCCCTGACCCTTCAAAAAACTGGTGAAAAAAATCAGCAAATATTTAAGTTAAAAAGGCAAATTATACAACCTCATATCTCAAAAATGGTTGCTCTACATATGATCTTTGGCTCAAACAGACATCATGTTGGAGGGCATCTGCAATTCAGCCACATAGAAATTTGGAAAACTTACCAGTGGCTTAAGACTCAATGTTACTGGAAAGGAATGCTTGTCAAGATCCAAGATAAATTAAAGCACTGCCTGGTATGTAAAAGTCAGGCTGAACCTAATTTCTGCCCTCAACATTCAGTGGTTCTAACCTGTGAACCTTTCCATACTATTAGTATTGATGTAGTGGGACCCCTCCCTCAAGCCTCTAATGGTCATCATTTCCTCCTCCTAGCTGCGGATCATTTAACTAAGTAGATTGAAACTGTATCTTTTACTTCCACTTTGGAAAAAACTACCACTAAGTTTTTATATAATTGGATTATCACCCAGCATGGGTGCCCTAATATAATTCTCTCTAATAACAGAAAAAAATTCATTTTGCTGGTAGATGATTTAGACAAATTGATGGGATCCACTCAGATATTTTCTACTCTGTACATCCTTTAACCACTGGAATGGTAGAGCGTGTGAATGGTATTCTAACTTTAACTTTCCATAAAATGGCCATGACTGGCCCTCTTTGTTGGCCCAATATTAGCCTAGTGCAAATTTGGCCTATAGAATAAGCTATCATTGAGTAATTAAGATGTCTCCCTTTCAAGCGGTGTATGGAAAAAATACCTAGCTGCCTTTAAAGTTCAGGCCAAGTTATATCAAGCTTCTCCTGAAGCCTCCAAAGTTGCTATGTGAAGCATTCCCAATGAGATTATCCAACTTCAGGCTCTGGCTTCCAAGAATTTATCTGCTACCACTAATAGAGAGCCTAATTGATTTAACAACAAGCATGAACCTTTGACACCTTCCAATCAAGTGACCATGCCCTTATCTACCATCATCAGACTGGAGGTTACAATAACATTTTGGGAACCAATTGTTTAAGGCCCTATAGAGTTATTTAAAAATGAGGTAATGAACACTCAATTGTGGAGGTCACTTAGGGCATCATGGTAATCATGTACACATAGTCAATTTCTCTGGCCATTTTCCACCCCTGAGCCAAGATCTAGAGAGGGCGTTTCCAGGGCTGCTACTCAAATCAGAGATTCATGTGTGATAGATGAAGGGAATTAAACCTGATTCAATGATATAGATGAAACTATTGTCAGGGATAATCTCTGACTAAATTCTAGACCTTTCATTATTGGGGATAAACATGACTTCTGCAATTAAATTTTACTTAACAGAAACTCTATAATATTGGGTATAAACCTGATCTATGCAGCAATCATTTCTTTTTTGACAGATGTGACCAGCATGTCGCAAAATCCCTGATGGGTAATGAACATAGATCTTGGCTCAAATACACTTGGAGATTTACTGAGAAAAACTCCCTGATCTCCATATAATCATGTCTCTATAAAATAAAATTTACTCTATTTTTGCCATTATTAATTTTGCTTACCTCAAAATCATTTAGGGACGAAAATATATTTAGGATTTACTACTCAAGGTGTTGGAACCTGAATAATACTCTTAAGCCAATAAAAGTAAAGCTTACAACCCAATAGCCAGGAACCTCAGGTCTCCTGGCCTTAAAGATATAGGACGAGTAGTCTAACACCCCCTTCACCTGATAAATAATCAGGGCATACTTTGACCTTACCCAACGATGTTCTAGGGTATGTTTCAGATCATAGAGGGCGGCCAACCTGATCCCTTTTTCCTTGGTGCACTCTTCCTTATCCTTGAAATTAGTTCCCACAATTATGTCATGGGACATGACAGCTCACTGTGCTCCAGTAAAGAAGATTTAGAGGTGCTTTCACCACCCCTTGCTGAACCCAAAAACAGAGCCCACATCTGATCATAATTTATATGGACAAATTAAATGGCATATTGGTCCAACATTATTATAAGCCATGGCCCAGTATGCAGCAGACATAATACTCTAGTCCATCAAAATAAGAGGGCTACCTTAAATTCATATTTAGTGGAATGAAGTATCCCATCTATATGAAATACACAAGACAACCATGTTTTACTCCAGCTTGCAATCTGTTTGCAATATACATTACTTCCCAAATTTCAACGACCTTTGGAGCACTAATAGAAGCCACAGCTTAATGGTCAACCCATACTGTCCTTTTGGAAGCTACTAACAAGGTTTCACAATCAAGGCAGAAGCGTTCACTTTATATTAACTCTATCTTTCCATAACTTCCAGTATTAGTTCTTTACCATATTTCACCTGCTGAAAATGGTTTGACCAACCAACTGTTTATCTTAATTTACCTAACTTTTTAGCTAATAATTAGATACAAGGTTCAATTGGTATGTAAAACTGCTGTTTATCTATAGGATTAGTTTACTATGAATTAGTTTGTACTATGGCCCACAGTTTTATATGTGGTTATAAAATTTGTATGAGATTAATATTAATAAACTTGCCTTTGCTCTTTTTTTTTTTGATAATTACAAAGATAGATCAAATCCCTAATCCTCACTAGTCCAACTATTGATTCCCTGATTTATTAAACTTACTGGATCATGGCCACAATTTACATATCACTTATAATTATATCATTAACAACTACCTTTTCCCCATGATCAAGTAAAATTAATTAGCAATTGGGTCCTTATCCATTGGCACGCCAATATACAGGTGTCTTATTTTTAATCACTTTATTGCTACTATAATGAAAATTTGCTAACACTAGAGATTTATTTTCCTGGACTAATTTATAGAGGTATGCTTTTATCCTGCCTTTTTGAAGGGCTGCTTAGTATCAATAAATTTCACTAATAAAAACTCTAGAAACTAGAAAACCATATCTTTTTTTTAGTACTAGATGGTAGAAAACCATATCTTAGTGGGACTGTCATAAGAAAGGAAATCCTTTCATACATAGCTTAAGAAGATAAAACCTAGAAGAATACTTTAGTTAGCCACAGAGCCATTAACAGCACTAAATACTACATTGTGCTTTACTTCAATAAATGAAAACCCTATTTCCAAAAAGTTTCTTTTTGTGAGGTTTTCTCAAGATTACTTCTATCAAACATTACCTTTTGTATTTTGTGTGATAGTAACCTGTGCACCTGAAATCCAACATCCCTGCACCAATTTCAACATTATGGTTCTCATTATAGGGATTCACATAATGCATTCCTTTGCACATTCCTACTAGTATGAATCCTGGCCTATACTGCTTTGCCCTTGGCCTTGGTGCCAAGTATTATCATGAACCTATGGAAGAAGGTGACAAAGGTATTTGCTATTTTTTACACAATTAGTTCTGCCAGTGCGTGTAATGATTAACAATTGTACATGAATCTCATAAGGTTGGGAATTATGAGATTTGTGTGCATCAATAGTTGCAATTCCATTATCCCAAGTAGGAGTTTTCCTATTTGGGTCAATAATGGAATAAAAATTAAATAATTAATTATTTGATTGGTTGTTTGTGCTGAGGTTCCCTCCAATTCTCCATCGAGTTATTGGATGCCATCAATTCTGAAGGCTTGTGCGCCCCTCATTACCTACAATTCATTTAGCCTTTTTAGAAAAAGTATATCAAAGTGAGGTCAGCCCATCAGACCTCACTTTGAAATTCTATTCTGACTTCAAGTCCATTCCCAATAAAGGCCGCTATTTGCTGGATTTGTTTTATTTAATTTTAATCATTTAAAACAAGATCAGGAGTACAGATGGTGGTGCGGTGAGGAGGAGAGGAAAGGGGGTGGATGTGCTGGGATCTTCTTGAGAGTGTCCTTGCCCTGGTGAGAGGGGAAGGAGCCAGAGTGGCCTGAGGTGACAGAGGCTGGTTGAACACACCTCAGCTGGGTAACCCTGAGGCGACAGAGGCCATATGTCATGGAAACAGCAGAAGAAGTTTAGACCAGCCTGCCAGTCAGGATGCATGAGCACCCAAAAAGCAAGCCAAAATGCCAGAGGCATTGCTGACCATACGACTTGATATGGAGATGGAAAATGTGAAACCACGAGGTGGTGGTGCAGCAACAAGGTGAGGAGTACTCTGATGACAAACCATACTGAACCCATTCCCACCTCAGTAGGTCTAGCTGCAGGGGGTGAAATTACTGTGATAGTTTTGATGAGATTCTTGGCATGTGAGGGCATTTCATTGGGGGTGACAAGAAGATAAATTCTTTCTTTCCATTGATGGACATAAGGCCATAAGATCCCCATGTATTGCTGTCAGAAGTTTGTGAGAACAGGGTTATAAAGCCAAAAATATTGGACTTCCTAAACCTAATTAGTGATGGAGTGAGCCATAGTGACCAAGAGAATTGGTAAAGCCCACCTGGAGTATGGGCCAATGGACCACCAGGGAAATACCATCTGGGATGTGGGTAGAAAGGGAAATAAAAATTTGGTTTTTTGGTAAAATTTTATTTGGAAAGGAAAGTAAGAAAATTGACCAACAATTTTCTCAGTGCCATGCAACTGATTAAATAGTGGTCAATTGGGTGGTGACAGGATGGGGTCAGGGCCCACAAATTTGACCTAACTGGCGAATTGTTTGGGAATGAGCGGGTTTATTCTTTGAGAACTGACATCACAAAATTTGGTGATGGGCTGAGTCTCTGTCAGTTTGACCTCAAATGTCTGAACCAGGGCTTGACTACATTTCTGATGGTTAGCATGATGGCATTTGGCCCAACAAGCAATGGGAATCCCCAAGGCCATCCTATATAGGGATGGGTCCATTTGGTTGGGAACGGGTTTGGGACAGCCAACCCACCCATGCTCAGTCATTTAACCATTCATTCAGTCAATAGCAGCACATCAGCCACAACACCTGAATTACTATTCAAGGGCTTCAAACCCTTGTTGATGATGGCCAATATTTGTTCTACTGGTTTAGTGGTCAAATTGGAGCTGTCGGGCAATCCAGCTGATATCTCATTCTTCATGCTTTTACAGCCATTCAAACATCAACCCATCAGCCAGCTTACCACCCAAATTAGATCTGAATAATTTCAATTCAGTAATCTCAGCACAGATTTCACTAATTCCCCGCAACAGTTCTGCCAAGGTAAGTGTGGGTACTAAAGGTGGAATCCAAAGTGGAAGGGCTGTCACCCATCGCTCATCTACTATGTGAGTGAGATCACCCTGAGTGATGAGAGGTACCGCCATCCTCTTCGATGTCTTTTTATTTGGGAATGGAAAAATGACTAATCAAGAGCCAAAGGACATTCCACAAGACTTACATTACCCTTTCCTTTTTTCAAAGGAATGGCACCCCCACTTGGAAACTGTGCCAGAGCCACGTTCTTGTGTGCTTTAGGTAACTTGATAGCCATAATTGATGCGGTCTTCTGAAGAGAACAGGGAGCCTCAGGGTGGGATGCATGGAAAGCTTTGACCATGGCCATGCAATTTGCACAATCGCGCGCCTTGACCCAACTATTTTTGTAAGCTGGGTATCCTTTCCTGGCCACAAGATATTTAATTGAGCGTCACGATTTCTGAGATGCCAGGATGGCCTCTACCTCAGCTTCTTCCTCGTTATTGATGACAATTGGTTCCAGATCCATGGGAATTATGCCCTTGAAGGGTGACAGCTGAGAAACAATGAAAACTAGGTGCTGCTTCCAATGCGTGGGAAGCTTCAAATGGAATGCCCTGTTACCCAATACCTCCTCCACTAAGCGAGGACCCAAACGCTTACTGGTGAACTTGTGGGAAGAGGTTTGAATTTGCAAATGATGGGTATCAAGCATGATGTAGGAACCCACCATAAAGTTTATAACTTGGAAGGCGTTTACAATCTGTAAATCACTTATAGTCATTGATAGCTTTAGTGAGGTTTTCCCACACTAAAGCTTGAGTCAATTGAATATGGGCAGCATGATCTGTGGCAGGTTGAACCTCAGGTCGCAAGCATGCTCAACTGAAAATGATGGGTTATAACCCAGCGTTGCTTCATATGGAGAAAACCCCGTAGATGCATGGGTTCCATTATTGTACACAAATTGGGTGAGAGGCAAGTCACCAGCTCAAGTATCCTGTGCTGCTACAGCATAGCATCGCAGGTACTGTTCAAGAACTTGATTAACCCACTTGGTCTGACCGTTGGACTGGGGGTGATACGCCGTGGATTGACAGGGGGTTATTTTCAGGATCAATAGGAGTTCACTCCAAAACTGCGCGGTAAACTGAGTACCCCAGCCACTAACAATTTCCTGGAGAAGACTGAAATCAAAAACGCATGTCATGAAAAGATGGGCAGTTTCTTCTGATGTAATTGCAGAAGTGCAAGGGATAAAAAGGGAAAATTTTGTAAAGCGATCCACCACTACCATCACCGTTGTAAACCCATTAGAACAGGGGAGATTGACAATAAAGTCTATGGACACTGAGGTTTTGGACCTTCCGCCTGCTGTAAAGGGTGCAGGAGGCCATTCTTTCTGGAGTGATCCAACTTAGCCCTAGTGCAAATAATACAATCAGCAATCTAAGTTGGGACCTCTTTGGTCAGTCCTGCCCAATTAAAGGTTCACTTGATCAGATCGATGCATTTCTTGTTACCGGGATGTCTGACCATGGGGGGATTATGGTGTGCGGAATACTTCTAAGTGGAAGGAGGGGGAACCCAAACATAAGAATGGAAGTAAATGAGCCCCTCTTCTAAGGAGTATAGGGAGAGTTTGGGACTTGAGTGAGCCAACTGCTCAATCAACTCCACGCCCTTAGGGAAGGCCATTTGACCAGCTAACACCTGAGCCAATAACAGAACGTCAGGAGACAACGCAGCAGAGGAAATAATGGAGGGAACAATCAATAGAATTTGAGTGGCAGGAATTATGGTAACGAGATCCACTTCCTTAGGTTCTGAGGGACAGTGAGCAGGACTATGGCTTAGGAAATTGGGAAGGACATTGAGCGCACCTTTAACAAATATACATTTGAAGTTAAAACTACACAGGTCCTGATAGGTTTGGGCCTGCCAGTGCACCAATTTTTGGGATTTACGGAAATACAAGAGAGCCTGGTGATCTGTGCAGACCATTAGCTCATGATGAGCACCTTGCAACAGGTACCACCAATGAGTTAATGTCCATGCAACAGCAGCCAGTTCCTTGTCATAAATGGCCTAAGACTGCTCCATAGCAGTGAATTTTTGGGAAAAATAAGTGACCGGATGTTCAAGACCATTGTGGTCCTGAAGCAGCACCATGCCACTGCTACCGATGAAGCATCACATGTGATGATATACAGTTTGGTGGGATTGGCATGTTTCAAAATGGGAGGAGACTTGAACACCTCCTTGATCAATTCAAATGCCTGCTGGCATTTGGGGGTCCAACAAAATGGTACATTTTTCCCAGTGAGGGGATGGAGTGGGGCAGCCAACTGGGAAAGTGCGGGGGAAACTTTTTAAAAAAATGATAGTTCCCAAGAAACTCTGAAGTTGCTTCTGTGTAGTTGGAGTTGGCCATTCTTGGATTGCATCTAATTTGTTAGGAGGGATAGCGACACTTTCTTTAAGAACCATGTTTCTGAGAAATGTGACCTCTTCCTTATAAAACTCACACTTGGAAGCTTTGAGGAACAGCACTGCTTTATGCAAAGTGACCACCACTGCTTCTAAGTTGATAGCATGTCGTTTGGGAGTTGGGGAATGAACTAGGATATCATCAATGTATGCAATTGCATAAGAGAACTGGAGGTCCCTTAACGCATTGTCAATCATTCACTGAAACATAGTGGGAGCATTTTTCAGCCCAAAGGGCATTACTTGAAATTGAAAAATGCCTCACCTCATTTGGATTGCAGTCAACCATTCCTGTCCTTCCATTACCCAAATTTGGTTGAAAGCTTTCACCAGATCCAGTTTCAAGAACACATGGGATTTGGCAATTGCCTGACTGATTGTCTGCTCCAAAGGCAATGGGTAGGGGTCTGTAACTGTTATTATGTTCAAGTGACCATAATCCATGCAAGGATGGAGCAATCCCTCTGATTTTTTTGCAAAGATGATAGGGGAGGCGATGGGTGAAGTTCCTTTAAACAACCAACCTTTTTTCAACATATCATCCAACCAGGTATTGAGTAAAGCCTCTTCCTTCGCTGTATGGGGATACAACGGGCAGTTGATGTTCACCAACTCCATGGTTGTCCAAAATCCACAATTGTACCTAGTATGCTTTGGCAGACGATCCGCCCTTTTCCATGTCATAAATTCTCCAATACTGCATTAAACTTTAGGGAAAATCAGCCAGAATGCCCGCGGAAGTAACTAGGGTAGTGATAGAGCTGGTCCCTTATATCTTCTTGAGGGTGTTGATCAAAGGGAACTCTCCCTCCAAATCATCATTGGTAAACACCAACGTATTAGACTCTAAATGAATCTTCACATGTTGTCAGCGCCACCATCCCACACCTATCACAGGGAACACCAAGTTCAGCATGGCTGAAAAACAATTGCAGAAGTTATACTGGTGGATTGAGAAGTGTATCAGTTGGTGAAAGACATATGAAGACTGGTAAGCAGAAGAGGCCACCATTACTGAGGAGCCCACATCCATTTCCAATTTTTATTTGTTGTGCCAACTCAACACTCATGAAGTTCCCCGCTGCACCAGTATCCACCAGAGCTTTGAAGGAGACATGATGCGGACCAATACTGATTTTTATAGGTACAAGGAAATAAGCGGAATTCTGTTTATTGGAAGATTTAACCAACTCATGGATGACTGAAGAAATAACGGGTATGTTGGGGGCAGGATCAGGGTTCTTAGCTGGGGCAAAAATTGGAAGTATGAGGGCGGGGAAAATCATTTTCTCCATCTGGGCTTGAAAAGAATCATTAATAGTTAACTCTGGAAATGCCAGCTCAGACTCAGGGGTTACAGCAGGGTTGGAACCTATGTCAATACTAATTCAGTGACAGGTGCATCATCTACATCTTTGTTAGGAAATCCTATCATAAAATTCCCCTTCTGATACTGGGAAATGTGGCAAGGCAAAGCTTTGATAGTAGTGGCGGTGACACATATTTGATCTACTGATCCTTGGATGGTGGACCAAACCACATGATGAGCGGAAACTGAATTTAGGCTTGCTCTAAAGACTTCCTGAAGCATATCAATAGATAGACTCAACATGGGGGCCAACTCATGAAAGGTAGAAATCAAAGAAGCCAAACTAGGGGCTTTGACCATGGTAAGGAGCATTCTGAATAAGTGGTTTGATTGGGACACAAGGGGTTTCAAGGCGGCTGATACTACAGCCATCAGGGGGTGGAGTCTCCTTGTGAGGAAAAATGCAAAAGACTTCACACCCAACGGTGGGTGTCTCCATCCACAGCATCTAACAACGTGAGGCCTTGTTGGGCCTCAGATATTGCAGAAGCATTATTGAGTGCAATTGTTGTGCACATTTGTACTTCAGTGAGTGCGTCAAGAACCTGATTGGCAATCTCTTGGGAGGGGATACTCGATCTTTTTTTCAGGCTGGAGGAAGTAAGAGGAGATGCAATCTGCACGTCTTGGGTGGCTTGAAGAAGGTTTCCCAAAATAGAGCTTGCTTCTCCCAAAGTCAGAAAGTGACCAAACAAACAACAAACAGCACACAACTGATTGCACGTTCATCTAGTAGAGAGTAACTACTGTGGCACCCAGTAAAAAAACCAAGGCGGAAATGGCCAGAAATAATGGTTGGTCAATTATGTCATGGAAACAGCAGAAGAAGTTTAGACCAGCCTGCCAGTTAGGATGCGTGAGCACCCAAAAGCAAGCCAGAATGCCAGAGGCATTGCCAACCATATGACTTGATATGGAGCTGGGAAATGTGAAACCACAAGGTGGTGGTGCAGCAACAAGGTGAGGAGTATCCCAACGACAAACCACACTGAACCCATTCCCACCTCAGTAGGTCTAGCTGCAGGGGATGGAATTACTGTGATAGTTTTGACAAGATTCTTGGCATGTGAGGGAATTTCATTATGGTGATAAGGAGATAGAATCTTTATTTCCATTGATGGACATAAGGCCATAAGATCCCCATGTATTGCTGTCAGAAGTTTATGAGAACAGGGTTATAAAGCCAAAATATTGGACTTCCTGAACCCAATTGGCAATGGAGGGAGCCATATTGACCAAGAGAATTGGTAAAGCCCACCCGGAGTATGGGCCAATGGACCACCAGGGAAATACCATCTGGGATGTGGGCGGAAAGGGAAATAGAACTTTGGTTTTTTGGTAAAATTTTATTTTGAAAGGAAAGTAAGAAAATTGACCAACAATTTTCTCAGTGCCATTCAACTGATTAAATAGTGATCAATTGGGTGGTGACAGGATGGGGTTGGGGCCCACAAATTTGACCTAACCAGCGAATTGTTTGGGAATGGGTGGGTTTATTCTTTGGGAACTGACATCACAAAATTTGGCGGTGGGCTGAGTCTCTATCAGTTTGACCTCAAATGTCTGAACCAGGGCTCAACTACATTTCCAATAGCTAGCATGATGGCATTTGGCCTGATGAGCAATGGAATCCCCCAAGGCCATCCCATATAGGGTTAGTCCATTTGGTTGAAAATGGGTTCAGGATGGCCAACCTGCCCGCGCTTGGTCATTTAACCATTTGTTCAGTCAATAGCAGCACATCAGCTGCAATGCCTGAATTACTATTTGAGGGCTTTAAACCCTCATCAATGACAGCCGATATTTGTTCTACTGGTTTAGTGGTTGAATTGGAGCCATTGGGTGATCTGGCCAATATCTCATTCTTCATGCTTTTACAGCCATTCAAATTTCAGCCATCAGCCAGCTTACCACCTGAATTAGATCCAAACAATTTCAATTTGATAATCTTGGCACAGATTTCACTAATTTCCCACAACAGTTCTGCTGAGGTGAGTGTGGGTACTGAGGTGGAATCCAAAGCAGAAGGGCTGTCACCCATTGCTCATCTACTACGTGAGTGAGATCGCCCTGAGTGATGAGAGGTACCACCATCCTCTTTGGTGTCTTTTTATTTGGGAATGGAAAGATGATCCAATTGAGAGCCAAAGGACTTTCCATGAGACTTACACTGTAGGGATGCACCTCGGCCTGGGGGCCCATGGCAACAGAGGCCGGTGCACTGTACCTCAGCCTGGATGCCCGGTAAGGCCATCCATTTGGACAGGACTATATGGAGTTAATATGGCAACATATGGGGGTGGTGGTTAAGGGCTGGTGGCAGGCTGGGCCTTGGGAGCCCCATCCGTTACAGTGAGGAGGCAAAGGCTCTTATGGTGGAGCTTCCCTTTCCATTTTTTAGAAATAACAATATTGACCTGAATGTCTAATAACTCCCCAAATCAGCTCAAGAGGTATCTGAATGGTTACTTTATGATTACTGACTTACTGCACTGACGCTAATAAATTCCAACCAAGCATGTTTAAAGGTTATATATATTAAGTTGTTTTATATAGCAACTACCTTCTCTACCACAAGCTGACCATCATTGATATGGTCAATTAACTTGCACTCAAAAACATTTTATGAGTTATTTTGAGATAAAATTGCCCTTTTATACGCTAACAAAGCAGATTATTGGCTTTCAACGTAATTACATTAGCAGTTTGGCTGCATTCATGGAAGCACATCAAGATGATAGTTTAATTATAATTGGATATATAGAAATACTTTTTTCAACCTTTTATCAATCATTCTTTTAGAATCAGCAACAAATATAGGACGATCAGAAGGTAGAAAGGCTGAATGTTAATATTAATGCTTACTTGTTGCATATTGTTAGCAAAGTTATGAACAATTGTGGTGTAACCCATCAATGGGTAGTATAAATAATGCATCACTGCGCCCAAGTTAAAGAATACCATAAACTAGAAGTAGTGTGACTATTGAAGCTAAAGTAGCTGACCAAGAGGCTCAGCAAAACAATTCTAATAATAGTTGTTACATGCTGCTTTTAATGATCTTGTTTGCCAACTTTATGAAATATATTGGGCCACAATTGCCTAGTAAAAAACCAGTAAAAATACTGACGCTCATTGATTCCGCCTTGATGGCCTTGACACCAATAATGATGTAGCTGTTCACTCCAGTACTAATTTTGTACCTGGAACAATTCTTTGCTTCTTATCTAAAACTCAGGAACAGAAAGTAAGGTCCCTTTTGAAAGAGAACCTCATCTTAGAAGCGGATTTTCTGGCCACTAATCAAGACACTGATAATACTGAACACATGATGTAGGCAGAATGCCACCATCTTTCTAATATGATGGACCAGTATAAAAATGAGATTCAAAGGACCTTTGTAAGTTCTGAAAGGGTCAGACTATAAAATGACCCTCTAATATTCATTGATGGTACAGAAATCTGTATCATGTAACATGATACTGAGGGCAATGAAGCGCTAATTATGCATAACTTGCTTACATTTCTTACATACTTTCCTGCCGCTGGAGCATCTGCTTCTCTGGACATTCTTTTGACTCCTCCTTCTGAAGATTAGCCTCAATTACTTGCAAGACTCCAGTACAACTATTATCCAATGCTACCACTTATCCTGCTCACACTCTCTCTGCATCCTCACGCAGGTCACTTCAGTAGATCAAGGCCATATTATTCCAACTCTTTGCCTTTGTACCAGAACTTTATATAGGAGAGATGCAGGCCCTTTAGCCCTGCAGCCACAAAAAACAATTTAAAGTTAGACCTATATCTACCTAAGTTCAATATTAAGGGCAATGTGCACATTGTAATATCTCTTTAAAATTTCAAGTAGCTGGGACATCCAAGAACACTAAACTGATAGACTAATGAACTCCCTGGATTAAAAAAGTCAGGTATTAAATAATAAAAATCAAAGAATTTTATGTGTGACCTATCTTGATGTAAGGATTTTCCCATCAAAAATTTTAGCAGTGCAGAAAGTATGGCCACTATGAAGATGGGATTTCTAAATATCTCCTTAAACAATTATATCTCTGTAAGAGCATTTTTTAAGAACTAAAATCTGGAGGTGCAGAAACCATTGATGGGTACGTTAAGAATGTTTCAATGCTCAGATCACTCTTTGCAATTCCTGCTATCCTTACAAGGAATTGTATAAGTTATGATACTAGTTTTAGTTGAGAAACATAATATTACTATATGGTAAATTATCTCTGCCAAACGCATCACCTTTAAAAGTGCCCAATAAAAGTCATTTTGGGCCTTGCAACCCACATACTAGGGCCATCTATCCAAAAATAGATTCAGATTGCCCTTATGGCACTCATTTTAATAGGTCTTGTAGTTCTTCTGTTTTGAAGAGCTCAATGGTCCTATTTTTAGAAAAGCTCAACACTCAATACTCGTTCTGAGTATAAGAAATTTGCAAGTATATTATTTATTTTTTAGTGTGGCCAATTACACTAGGTCCCCACAACAGAGTATCCATCCTAAAGTAAGAGGCAAAGGGACTTATTGAAGCAAAATTGTTAAAATGGATATATAGAATGAAAGGTGTAATTTTACTAAATTTTAGATTTAGGGTTTTTATATGTTACTTATAACAACAAAATCCCAATAGGGTAAAATGAACAAAATGATTAATAGTAAGCTATCTGAATCAAGGCTATTCATTGGATATCACTTCTAGGTTCATGAACGCCTTAATAGCATAAATTTAAAGGTAAGAAATGTTCTCTGTATAACCCATTTAAATGAGACTTTGTTTAGTTAATTAAATCTTTAGGCTTATAACAGAATTTGTACAATTTTGAGGGCAATGTTCAATTTGTATCATTGTGAGGTATCTGCTGAAGTTGTCATCCCATGTCTTATGATTCTCTTACTTTGGCTAATTGATATTCTCTCTCAGGGATTGAGGCCTTGAGTCAAGCTTAAGAAAAATTTCAATATCAGCTAATGTATTGCTACTAGTTGATTTATCCAGTAAACCAATGGGGTTTCTCTAAACCGGTGAGTAGACTATTTGACAATTCTCTCAAAAGGTTCACCTGTTTGATATTCTTCTATATTATGCATAATACCCTAATATCAAACATCACCCATTTTAAGAAGTTTGGCAGGGAAGTACCAACATAACTATTAGCTATGTACACAGTTGATAGTAACTCCAGTTTCTAGAGACTTAATTGAGTATTCATCTCCATTCTTTTAATTTATAACGTAAGGTCATTATCAAAAGGAATCCAATTCTCCTCTATGTGTTGCTATGCAGTTGTGGTAATAAAAATAAAATAGAAATATCAAAAGTGGGTAGAGTTGTTGGGATGCATTTACTGAATGATCTTCTCTTGTAACTGTTTTGCCAAATTTGTCATTTCACTGTACTGAAGTTAAAAATATTTTTTGTGCTAATCTTCTTAACACTTTTTATGTTCTTTGATGCTGTCACTGGTAACATTGCATGTTAATAGGGCCAGAATACCAGGGTTATTTTCTATTAAAATCTTTCACAGTGGGATTATGATAATATGATGGAAACTTATATGTTAAGACATCAACACACTCAAGAGGTAATGTCCAAAGTAATTGATTGGAAGTAGCCAATTTTTCTTAAAAATTAAAGCTAAGATTAAATCTGCTCATTATACATTTTCATTTGTTGATGGGTTTTAGGGTGCTGAAAAAAGCTGATAATTCCTCATGCTTGTTGCTAAGATCTTCACAACTCTTGAAGTAAAGTTTCTTCCATCATCACATAACAATACCTGTGGGCAACTATACCTGATAAGTATACCGATGTAAGAAGTTGGAAGTGGCCTTAGCAGTTTGAGCAAAAATGGAAATTTCTTTAACCCACTTTTTAAAGCAATTTTTCCTATGAGAATATTTTAAGTTTCTCCTGTTGAAATGGAAGTGGACTATAATATACAAATAGTTGGTATGGAATGGTTGATGAAAGGATGGACAGATATTTATATTTAACCTTATGAAGCGTTTCTTTTTGACAACATATGAAAGAATCTAAGACCTTCACTATAGATTCCAGTATCCCTTCCTAATAAATTAATTTTTGGTCTATTCATAAACTTTTGACCTCCTTCATGTCCTAAGGTATTGTGGGCTTCCATGATGACTAGTACCAAATCAGAAAGTCAAAAATAAGGTAATTATTTGGGTCACAACTTTATTATATAGTCACCCATCGAGCTCTTGGTATTTTGAGAGTGTTACTTATGCATCTTCTGAACTGGTTTATCTTCATCCTCCCAAGAGTCTACATGAGAAGGTCAGGTAACTGTTCAGCTTTGTTGTATTTAAATGGAGTGGTAAAACCTAGTAAGTCCATCCATGTTCATATTTTATGTCCCTGCTCAATGGACAATATCTTGTTAAAGTGCTGAATTTGAAGTCCATTGGGCTAATCTTCCTTAGGATCTTTCATATTCTTCAACTACTTTAAAGAAGCATGGTCTTTAGTGACTGTGAAATTTATATAATATAGGAAGAGCTGGAAGTGTTTCACCAAGAGCTCAACTTCTAGGCATCTTTTCTTCATGAAATTATAGTTGCACTCAGCCTTTTTAAGCGTCTTTCTGTAATAGAACACTGGGTAGTCGCTGCCTTCTTAATCATTTGTGAGAGTATGGACCATACAGCTAGATTGTAGGCATCTGAAAAAAGGATGAATGGCTTCCTGTAGTCCAGATGTTATAAAATTTGTCTTTTCTAATATTCTTTTTATAGTTTTAACCACACTTCTCTATTTTAATCCTCCAAAAAGGTGTATTTTTAAAAGCAAGAAAACAAGATGTTTGGCGAGTTAAGCAAATTTAGGGATAAATTGATGGTGCTATCTCATCTTTCCTAAGAATATCTGTATAGATCTGAGACTTCTTGGTTCAGGCACCTTAGAGATTGTTTGACTTATAATAAAAACGTTGTATTCATTCTCACAATATGGCATGTCCTAAGGATCTCAATTATTTATTAAGGAAGATACAGTTCTCAGTTTGAATTTGATTTTACTTTCTTGTACATGTTTTAAACTGACTTGAGGTGGCCAAGATGATCAACAAAGGTTTTGAGAACACCATTATGTCATCTGGCTCTTTCTGATTACTATCACTTTTAGTAATACAATTTGATTCAAACATTACAATTTTATAATCAATACCAGGTGAGATGAGCATGAGTAATAAAGTAAAGAATTGGGTGAACATGTTAAAGGGCAGTGGACCTGGACCTGCACCACCTTAAGGTACCAAGTGCACAGGAACAAATGAAAATATCAGCAAAAACAAAAAAACATGAGGTGGTGCACCCCGTGGGTTTTGTGAATTTTTTGGTAAAATACTGCAGTTACATGAAATTACCCCACTCACAACCACTGTCATTGGTGGAACACAGGATATGAGTTATCCTGGGCATAGAAACACCAACAATGTGGGAAAAGTTTGGCGAAGCCCAACTTAAATTTTTCCTGCATGTGGTGTACTTAACAACCCATACTATCTGCAAAGGTTGGGTAGACCTTGGGTTTGAAACTGTGGAAGAAGCAATTGAAGCAGCAAAGGTCAGAGTGGTACTCAACCTTCCCAACAGTCAGCATTTGGTATTGACCAAATGCACATGTTGGACAGAATCCAAAGATATTTTTATAATTTTCAATTTCCTTCTGACTACACTGGTGTGCACAGTATTCAAATGACATCTCCAAGAAGGCTTGTAAGCCTACAGAGAAATTAAACAATTCCAAATGCAAAGATTCCAGCTGATGCCAACCCTTAGCACTAGGAAGGCAATCACAATCATTTCCCTGAACCAAGTGGTAGTGGAGGATATCACAAAAACCCCCTACATTGCATCCTTCACTATTAATGGGAAAAATCCCAACTATTCTGCACAACAGTAGAGAGAACACCCCCATTTGCAACCACTGCTAGGCCTTTGGGCACAAGATTCATGCTTTCCCCATAAAAGAAGGCCTAATAGAAATGGAATTCTGTGAGGAAGAAATGGGCAAAGACAACTCAGAGTATGCCAAAATCAAAGATACCACACAAGCACTCAACTGGTTAGAACATGGGCAATATAAGATAATTGACCCAAAACTCCCCAAAAGAATAAAAAAATGGCCAAACAAGCTTGTAAGCTGACTGTGGATAGGCTAAGGCCTCAGCAGAATCATCCATATCACAGGAACAGATCCAGAAAGACATGGATGAACTTGAATCAATGAACCAATCAAATCCCTCAGAAAACCAAACAACCAATTTAAACAGATTGAATTCAGTGGAACCCAATTTGGAAATAAATGCGGCAAAACAGGGGTTCAGCACACCCCCAAAATTGCAGAGCATAACCCAATTGGAAATGAAATAAACAATGAAATGTGCAAGAGAATAATGTGATCAAAAAGAGCATACAAGTGCACTGCAATGATAAATTAAAAACCAGAAAAGGCAAGAGAGGAGCAAAAACACTGGCAACAAAAGGGGAAGAATACACCCCAACTCCTACACATGGTTATGCTTTCCACAGCAGAGGTGCAATGGAGAAATGTGAGTGAGGGAGTAGGGCCAGGGGCCCTGCTAACTGCTCCTGTGGCGCATTGGGCATCTCAGTAGAGATAGGGATGCTGAACATAGCGGGACTCAATGCCTTAACATCCCAGGCCAAGAAGTTGAGTCTCCTAAAAAACCCACCTGTGGATATCCTGGCGGTGCAGAAAACCCACTGTCCACAGGGAGAGGAGGAGGAATGGGAAAACATGCTCCTCCCAACAATATTGTTTTGGTCAAAAAACTGTGGGTGATAGTATATACAAACCAAAACTTCAAATTTATCAATAAAAATTTGTTCCTGGATGGATATGTATTAGCTGTTACCTTCTCATGGCACAAAGAAGTGCACACAATAGCCAGTGTGTATGCACCAAACTGTGCACCAGACCAATGAGAGTTTTAATAGCTCTAACACAACTTTATCTTCCAGTAAACACTTTTGTCATGGGAGACATGAACTTCTGGATTAACCCAGATACTGACTGATGGCCATACACAATGGAGGCATCACAAGGGAAATTGGAACTTTGCATACTAAAGGCCACCCTGGGACTATATGATCTTCTACCAAAAAGGTCACCCCTACTACAAAACATGACATGCCTACATGTACACAACAGTGCACTTATTTCTATGTCACAGAAAGACCTAATACTTGCACTATTAATTTTCCATCACCAAATTCAAAAATTCAAAACTACAAAAATCAAATTTTTCTGACCATTGGTTAGTTTTGGTGTCCTACACACCAGAGAAAACAACTACCCAAGCACCCATGGTGGTGCAGAATATGCCCAGAAAGTTTTTCTGACTTGAAATTTCAATCCTGGATGAAGGAAATATCCTCATCATGGGATTTTCAAACACCTTTCTGTTCAGACCCACTAACCACCTGGGAAAAGTCAAAAAAATCAACAACCCAGCAAATTAAACACACAACATCTAGAAGATAAAGGGCAGCTTCAGCCATTATCAAGCACACCTTGTCAGAAATTAATTACCTGGAAAACAATGTCCCACACACAGGGTACAGCCCTGGATGGGGTTGCAGATGGGTGGAGGTTTCTACTCAGCTAAACACCCTGATATGCGAACACCAACACCAATTTGGGGTTCAATACAGAGCAAAAAACATAAAAGATGGAGAAACTTGATCGAGCTATTTTATCCATCAATTCTACACCTGGAATAATACAATAGCTTGCACACAGGTCTGATGACTGGACACATTCATAGTGGAAACACTCAAAAAAGTTGTGCCAAAGTGCACAGGTTTTATATGAATCTATATAAATCAGAACTGGTCAAACCAGAAAAAATTGAAAATTTTTTCACAAATGCATATATTGACACCACAGCTCAAAATAAAAATATAATTAACCTAATATTGTGCAAGATATTATGGGAAGTAGTACACGGTGCGCCAAGAGGGAAATGCCCTGGACCTGATGGGATTCCCTATGAATTATATATATAGTATTTTACTAATAATTCTAATATACTTTTAGCTTCCATGAACAAGTGTATTATGGAAACAAGCCTCCTACCTGGAGGCAAGGAAGCTTACATTGTCACCTTCTTCAAAAAGGAGACGGAACAAACCTATCCAACTGGTGCCCAATATGTTTAACCAACACAGACACGAAAATATTCACAAAAATTATGGCCAAAAGACTAGGAGAAATTGCAACTGACACAATATCCCCATCATAATATGGATTTGTTCCAAGAAGATCCATATGGGACAACATCCACAAAATTGCAAATGTCTTCCAGTCCAAAACCTCTAGAGCGCTTGTCTTCTTGGACTAACAGAAGGCATATGACGGGGTGACTGGACCTATCTCAGGGCCTGCCTTCAAAAATTCAAACTCCCAAATATATTCATAAACTGGGTGATATTGTTCACAGAATCAGCCACCTTGGCTGTACGTGGAGCAGGCTTCTTAACTAACCCAGTCATCCCACAGAGAGGACTCAAACAAGGAGACTCTTTAAGCCCTCTACTTTACAATTTTAGTTTGGATCCTCTAATCCAGAATACAAGAACACTTCTCAATGGAATCTAAGTCAAGGGCCAACCACCAGTCAAAATGATGGCCTTTGCTGATGACTTTGTGGTAGGAATATCCAACAACCAGAATGCTTGCAGAATTGAGAAGGTAATACAAGAATATTAAGCCATAAGAAATGCATCACTTAACACTGAGAAAACGGAAATCATACTCCTTGGAAAATATCAGACCCAGTGGACGCCATCTACCTTGGGCCAACAAACTAATACATCAAGGCTTCTCACCAGACATAGGAGGTGAAAATCAGCAATAACCCCACTGAAACATCCATTCACCACCAAGCTGACAGCTGGACCTGTCTGTCATTTGGGGGTATGGTTAGAAGCAGGAGGTTACACCAACTCCATGATGGAAAATCAACTTCTAGATAAAATAACAAAACGCGTTGCCTCCTTATGTGGACATCTGTAGAAATTTATTGGTTTTGGTTATTATTGGTCAATAACCCCAATAAACTTACTACTGCACAGGTTCAGTTCTTGTGCAATCCGTCCACATTGTATAGTATTTGATATTATCAGTTGATAATAGTATGACAACTATTATCTGTAGTTGAATGGAATTCTTAGATCTTGGCTCAATGCTCAGCCAGTATTCCCACTCAAAATACTAGAGATGTCTTGATATAGGGATTCATTCCCTCATACTGTCCAGCCCAATCTTCTTTGAGATTCCCTTGTGACAGTTTCTTTGGTCTAACACACAGTCAGCAGCAATCCCCAATTGTTTCTCCTTCTTCTCTAGATCCACGCTTAGATTTTTACTCTTTCCTAAAAGAGTCTCTCAATTATTGCACACAGCAATAAAATCCTTGAGAAGAATAGAACAATTGAAAGCAGATAAAGTTTACTACTTAAACTATATACCAGATGAAAACTATATAACTCTGTTTTATTATAACTTTTTTTTTATTATGAGTGAATTCTAGGGGAATTTATAGTGAGATTTGGTCATCTAACCCTCAGTTGACACCTCTTCAATGAAATGGCAGCTGTTGCTGTTGAATTACCCATCCTCATCTTGGCAGCATTGGTCTTCCCCATCCTGGCTAGGATTCCATCATTGGACATCCTTGAGACCTAAACGGAAAGAGTCAGAAAATGTGTCCCTAACGTTTTCCTCTCAATCCAAGTGAACCAACCATATTTGGCTAGTGATCTTCTTAGGTAATGGGACTTATTACCTATTAAGGAAGGTCACAAACCAACTGATCAATTTACTAGTTGCAGGTGGCATCACTCGCCTCACAACTTAAAACTTACATTCCCAATCAGTCCATGATAAAACCTGACCAATCCCAATTGGTATACCTGATAGTTAATCACTATATGATGCCCCTATTTCATCAGCAACTCCACCTGACAAGATCTTAAGCATTCATCCAGATTGATCCCCCAATGGATATGATCAGGTGAATATCCCAAAATCCCCCAAACATAGTTACTCCAAAATCTGGGTCAACTGATTTCAATTCACCTCGCCTTAGGAAATTATCCCATAGCAATATCTGGTAATCTAGCAGGCTGAAATATGGGCAAAAATCTCAACAACATCAAACAGGTCTAGCAGGAAGGGTCACAGTAGCCAACTCCATGATTCTAACAATCATATGGTTTATGGCCATGCAATTGCTTTCTCACCGCCCTTCTTTAATACAATTCAAGCCTTATTACAAGGATGGCTTTGGTCCAACCACAACCACCCTGTACGCCTTGAAACTCTATTTGGCTCTAGGAGGTATGGGGTTTACTAATTATGTAGAGCAAGTGACCCATATACTAGGATCGTGGATAGCTCAGGTGACTAGCCCATATCTTCCAGATATACATTGGGCCAGAACAGAAAGATATAACTTTACATGAGCACTCCAATTAAGAAACCCAGATTACCCAAACACATTAATCAAATATATGGCGTCCCATCCTACAACTTCAGGACCACATGGCACTACTGCACATTTAAAACAATTACTTTAGGCATGAGAATAGCAGAGTGGAAGATCCACATATGTGATCAGATTAGTCACAGAGGACCCCAAGGTTAACTCATAGTCAGGAAATGAATGGCCAAATGGTCACAGACAACATAATATGCAGAAGTCTGAATACCATAGCCAGAATCGATTATCTAGAACCATATGGATGTACCATACAACCTAAAGACCCAAAGAAGAGTCTGGAGATACACACATTACCCACTACTTCAACCCAGGATAAGAGCACATGTGTGGAGATGCATGAGGAGATTATACTGCACAGCAGAACGGTCAAATGCTGCCCATTCCTCATATACAATATGTGGTCAGTATGGAAGCCTAGTACACCGTTTAGAACAATGTCCAACATCAGTGGTTTTATGGAAAGAGGTCATGCGCCTATTCCGCCAAGAAAGTGGACAACCATTCAGTTTAGCTAGGAACATGTTCACTCTAAACATGGAATCACCTGTCATGGAAATGGCAGAAGAAGTTTAGACCGGCCTGCCAGTCAGGGTGCATAAGCATCCAGAAAGCAAGCCAGAATGCCAGAGGCATTGCCAACCATATGACTTGATATGGAGCCAGGAAATAGGATACCACAAAATGGTGGCGGAATGTCAGGGTTAGGAGTATCCCAACAGCAAACCACACTGAATAGATTTTGGACCCAGGGGTTCTGCTAACAGGGGTGGAAACTACTGGGATAGTTTCTGCGAGATTCTTGGTTGTTAAGACCATTTTGTTGGGGGTAAAAGAGAGGTGAATTTTCTCTTGTAGTTGGCGAACATAGGGCCATAAAATCCCTGTATATTGCTGCCAAAAGGTCATGAGAACCAGGTTGTAGAGCCAAAAATTTTGGACTTGTTGAGTCCAATTGGTGATAGAGGGAATCATGGTAACCAAGAGAATTGGTAAGGCCCACCCAGAGTGCGGAGCAGTGGACCACCAGGCAAACACCATATGGAATGTGGTTGAAAGGAGGGAGATAAAAATTTGGGGTTTTTTTTAATAAAATTTTTATTTGGGAAATAAAGTAAGAAAAATTGACCAACAATCTTCTCAGTGCCTTGCAACTGATTAAATAGTGGTCAATTGGTGAAAACGTGGTCAGGGATCCACAAATTTGGCCTAACCGGTGAATTGGATGGTAGAGGGGGGTTTATTCTTTGGGAACCATCATCACAAAATTTGGCAGTGGGCTGAGTCTCTGTCAGTTTGACCTCAAACATCTGGACCAGGGGTCAATTACATTTCTGATGGTTAGCATGATGGCGTTTGGCCTGACAAGCGACAGGAATCCCCCAAGGCCATCCAATATAGGGATGGGACCATTTGGTTGGGAACAGGTTTGGGATGGCCAACCTGCCCGCACTCAGTCAATTAACCATTTGTTTGGTCAATAGAGGCCCATTGGGCGCAATGCCTGAATTACTATTGGAGGGTTTCAAACTCTCAGCAATGGCACCCAATATTTGTTCTGCTGATTTTGGGGTCAAATCAGAACTGTCAGGCGATCCAGCTGATGTTTCATTCTTCATGCTTTTACAACCATTCAAATTTTGGCCATCAGCCCAATTGCCACCCAAATTAGATCTGACTGATTTCAGTTCAATAATCTCAGCACAGATTTCACTGATTCCCCACAACAGTTCTGCTGAGGTGAGTGAGGAAATTGGGGGTGGGATCTGAAGTGGATGAGCTGTCACCCATCGCTCATCAACTATGTGGGCGAGATCGCCTTGGGTGATGAGGGGTACTGCCATCCTCTTCGGTGTTTTCTTACTTGGGAATGGAAAGATAGCTCAATTGAGAGCCAAAGGACACTCCCCAAGACTTACATTACCCTTTCCTTTTCCCAAAGGGATGGCCCCCCACTGGGAAACTGCACCAGAGCCACGTTCTTATGCGCTTTGGGTAACTTGATAGCCATAATTGTCATGGCCTTCTGCAGCGGGCGGGGAGCCTCAGGGTGGGATGTGTGGAAAGCGTCAACCAGGTCCATACAATTCGCGCAATCGCGCGCCTTGACCCAACTGTTTTCATAAGCTGGATATCCTTTCCAGGCCACAAGGTATTGGACTGATTGTCATGACTTCTGAGATGCCAGGATGGCCTCCACTTCAGCTTCCTCCTCATTGTTGATGACAATTGGTTCTGGGTCCATGGGAATCACACCCTTGAAGGGCGACAGCTGGGATACATGGAAAACTGGGTGTTGCTTCCAATGCGCGGGAAGCTTCAATCAAAACGCCCCATTACCCAATACCTCCTCCACTAAGTGGGGACCTGAACGCTTGCTGGCGAATTTGCGGGAAGGGGTTTGGATTTGCAAATGGCGGGTATTGAGCATGACATAAGAACCCACCTTAAAGTCATGACCTGGAAGGCGCTTACAATCTGCGAATCACTTGTAGTCATCAATAGCTTTAGTAAGGTGTTCCTGCACTAAAGCTTGGGTCAATCAAATATGGCCAGCATGATCTGCAGCAGCTTGCACTTCTGGTCACAAGCATGCCCCAACTGAGAATGATGGGTTATAACCCAACGTTGCTTCATATGGTGAGAAACCCATGGAAGCGTGAGTCCCATTATTATATGCAAATTGGGCAAGAGGCAGGTCATCAGCCCAGGTATCTTGCGCTGCTACCGCATAACAACGCAGGTACTGTTTGAGAACTTGGTTAACCCACTCAGTCTGGCCATCAGACTGGGGATGATATGCCATGGATTGACAGGGGGTTATCTTAAGGATTGACAAGAGTTTGCTCCAAAACTGGGTGGTAAACTGGGTACCCTGTCACTAACAATTTCCTGGGGAAGGCTGAACATTGAAAACACATGGCAAATGAATAGACGCGCCATTTCTTCTGATGTAATCGCAGAAGTACAAGGAATGAACAGGAAAAATTTGGTAAAGCGATCTACCACCACCATTACCGCTGTGAAACCATTGGAGCAGGGGAGTTTGAACAATGAAATCTATGGACACCGAGGTCCATGGACCTTCCGCCTGTTGTAAAGGGTGCAGGAGGCCATTTTTTCTGGAATGATCTGACTTGGCCCTAGCACAAGTAACACAATCGGCAATCCAAGTCAGAACCTCTTTGGTCAGTCCTGCCCAATTAAAGGTTCACTTGATCAGGTCAATGCATTTCTTGTTACTGGGGTGTCCAACTGTGGGGGGATCATGGTGTGCACGGAATACATTCAGGCGGAAGGAGGGAGGCACCCAAACATGAGAACAAAAGTAGATGAGACCTTCTTCTAAAGAATATAGGGAGTGTTTGGGGCTCAAGTGAGTCAAGTGTTCAATCAACTCCACGCCCTCAGGGCAGGCCATTTGACTGGCTAGCACCTGGGCCAATAATGGATCATCAGGTGACAACGCGGCAGAGGAAACAATGGAGGGAGCAATTGATAGGATTTGAGTAGCAGGGATCATGGTAACGAGATCCTCTTCCTCAGGCTCTGAGGGGCAGTGAGCGGGACTACAGCTTAGGAAATTGGGAAGGACATTTAGCGCACCCTTGACAAATTCATATTTGAAGTTAAAACTGCACAGGTCCTGATAGGTTTGGGCTTGCTGGTGTGCCAATTTTTGGGGTTTGCAAAAATACAAGAGAGCTTGGTGATCTGTGCAAACTGTTAACTCATGATGAGCACCTTGCAACAGGTACCACCAATGAGTTAATGCCCATGCAACAGCGGCCAGTTCCTTGTCATAGATGGCCCAGGACTGCTCCATAGTGGTGAATTTTTGGGAGAAATAAGTGACTGGATGTTTGAGACCATTGTGGTCCTGAAGCAGCACTGCGCCCACAGCTACCAATGAAGCATCACATGTGATGATATACAGTTTGGTGGGATCAGCATGTTTCAAAATGGGAGGAGACATGAACACTTCTTTAATCACTTTGAATGCCTGCTGGCATTTGGGGTCCAACAAAATGGTACGTTTTTCCCTGTGAGGGGGTGGAGCGGGGCGGCCAACTGGGAAAGTGCTGGGGAAAATTTTTTTAGAAAAATGATAGTTCCCAAGAAACTTTGAAAGTTGTTTCTGTGTAGTTGGGGTTGGCCATTCTCAGATCATCTAATTTGTTGGGGGGGATGGCGACCCCTTCTTTAAGTACCACACCGCTTGAGTGGACCCCAGAGGGGCGTCCATAATCAAGTGTGGCTTGATGTCAGGGGCTTTAGGTGCCTTGATCTGGAGGGGACCTGGGCGGCCCACAGGTGCCCCTGGGATTTTGGTAAATTGTGAGATAAGGTAGTGGCCCACATGGTTGGAGACCTCCCCAAAGAGGTCCACCACCAAGTTTGCCCAAGGAACCATTGAAAAACGTAAAATAACGGGGGGTTTTTATTAAGAAATCGATCAACAAGGAGTGTTGATCACAAAAACCTATTTAAAATGAATTGGGGAAATTTGGGTTCTGCAGAAATGTGCTCAAGCCTTGACGTTCCAATAAACAGATGCTTCTTTCCGTTTTAGTAAAATACACCAAAAGTGCCTTCACTTGAGTAATTAATTGAAGCCTTATTTTACCAGAAGTCAAAATCTCATAGCTAGAGCGGGACTCAAACCCTTACTTACCAACCAAGCTAATCGAACCATCCTTATTCAAAATGTAAATCGTTTGTTTTAGGGCCTGAGCTGAAATAAGAGGCTGGGCATTTTGCACACCATTAGTATCAACCTGGGCTTGCTTGGCTTGCACCCAGCGTTGATCTAAGGTGTGCTTCAAGTCAGGAAGAGCCTGAAGCTTCATCTTCTGGGCCTCCTGTCGCCCAGCCTTATCCCTAGCATCAGTGCCTACTATCATGTCATACAACCATGACAGTTGGGGAATGAACTAGGATATCATTGATATAAGCAATAGCACAGGAAAACCAGAGATCCCCTAACACATTATCAATCATTTGTTAAAATGTAGCGGGAGCATTTTTCAGCCTGAAAGGCATAACATGAAACTGGAAATTGCCTTGACTCATTCAGATTGCGGTCAGCCATTCTTGTCCTTCCATTACTCAAATCTGATTGAAAGCATTCACCAGGTTGAGTTTTGAGAACACCCAGGATTTGGCAATTGCCTGACTGATTGTCTGCTCCAGGGGCAATGGGTAGGGGTCTGTAACTGTGATTTTGTTCAGGTGACCATAATCTATGCAAGGGCAGAGCGATCCATCTGATTTTCTTGCAAAGATGATAGGGGAAGTGATGGGAGACATTTCTATAAACAACCAGCCTTTTTTTAACATATCATCCAACCAGGTATTGAGTGCAACTTCTTCTTCTGCTATATGGGGATACAACAGGCAATTGATGTTCACCAATTCCACGGTTGTTTGAAATCCACATTTGTACCTGGAATGTTTAGGCAGATGGTCCACTTTTTCCATATCAAAGATTTCCTGATATTGCATTAAGCTTTCAGGGAAATCAGCCAGAATGCCCGCGGAAGTAACTAGGGTGGTGATAGAGCTGGTTCCTTGGATTTTCTCAAGGGTGTTAATCAGAGGGAACTCTCCTTCTGAATTGTAATTGGCAAATGACAACGTATTCAATTCCAAATGAATCCTTACATGTTGTTGGCGCCACCATCCCACCCCCAATATCACTGGAAATACCAGGTTTGGCATGACCAAAAAACGATTGCAGAAGTTATATTGGTGAATTGAGAAGTATATCAGTCAGCAAACATCATATGAAGACTGATAAGCAGAGGAGGCCACCATTACTGAGGAGCCCACATCCATTTCCAGTTTTAGTTGTTGTGCCAACTCTACAAACATGAAGTTCCCCACTGCTCCGGTATCCATCAGAGCTTTGAAGGAGACATGGTGGGAACTGATACTAATTCTCATGGGTACAAGAAAATAAGTGCAATTTTGTTTATTGGGAGATACAACCAATTCATGGGCGACTGAAGAAACAATAGGTGTGTTGGGACCAGGGTCAGGATTCTTAGCTGGAGCGAAAATTGGAAGGACCAGGACTGGGCTAATTGTTTCCTTCATCTGGGCTTGAACAGAATCATTAAAAGTTATCTCTGGGGATGCTAACTCGGACTCAGGAGTTCCAGCAGAGTTGGAATCCATGTCCACTACTATTTTAGTGTCGGGCACATCATCTGCACCATCGTTAAGAAATCCTATCATAAAACTCCTTTTCTGATACGAGGAAATGTGGCGAGGCAAAGCTTTGATAGTAGTTGCAGTGACGCCTATTTGATCTATTGATCCTTGGGTGGTAGACCAAACCACGTGGTGAGCAGAAACTGAATCCAAACTCGCTCTAAAGACTGCCTGAAGCATGTCAATAGATAGTTCTGACGTGGGAGCCAGCTCACTAAAGGTAGAGATCAAAGAAGTCAAACTGGGGGCTTCAGCCATGGCAAAGAGCAGTTTAAATAAATGGTCTGATTGTGACAAAAGGGGGTTCAAGGCAGCTGATACAACAGCCATCAGGGAGAAAGGGTCTCCTTTTTGTGTGGAAGAACGCAAAAGACTTCTCACCCAGTGACAAGCCTCCCCATCCATGGCATCTAACAATGTGAGTCCTTGTTGGGCCTCAGATATCGCAGAAGCATTATTGAGTGCAATTGTTGTGCGCATTTGTACTTCAGTGAGTGCATCCAGAACCTGATTGGTGATTTCTTGGGAAGGGATACTCAATTTTCCCCAGGCCAGAGGAAATAGGAGGAGATGCGATCTTCACCTCTTGGGTAGCTTGAAGGAGTTTTCCCAGAATAGAGCGGATGCTTCTCCTAAAGTCAGAGAGTGACCACACAAGCAACAAACAGCATACAACTGATTGCACGTTCATCTGGTAGAGAGTAACCACTGCAGCGCCAAATTTGAAAATCAAGGTGGAAGTGGCTGGAAGTAATGGTTGGTCAATTATGTCATGGAAATGGCAGAAGAAGTTTAGACTGGCCTGCCAGTCAGGGTGCGTAAGCATCCAGAAAGCAAGCCAGAATGCCAGAGGCATTGCCAACTGTATGACTTGATATGGAGCCAGGAAATAGGATACCACAAAATGGTGGTGGAGTGCCAGGGTTAGGAGTATCCCAACAGCAAACCACACTGAATAAATTTTGGACCCAGGGGTTCTGCTAACAGGGGTGAAAACTACTGGGATAGTTTCTGCGAGATTCTTGGTTATTAAAACCATTTTGTTGGGGGTAAAAGAGAGGTGAATTTTCTCTCGTAGTTGGTGAACATAGGCTATAAAATCCCTGTATATTGCTGTCAAAAGGTCATGAGAACCAGGTTGTAGAGCCAAAAATATTGGACTTGTTGAGTCCCAATTGGTGATAGAGGGAATCATGGTAACCAAGAGAATTGGTAAGGCCCACCCAGAGTGTGGAGCAGTGGACCACCAGGCAAACACCATATGGAATGTGGTTGAAAGAAGGGAGATAAAAATTTGGGATTTTTCAATAAAATTTTTATTTGGAAAATAAAGTAAGAAAAATTGACCAACAATCTTCTCAGTGCCTTGCAACTGATTAAATAGTGGTCAATTGGTGAAAACATGGTCAGGGTCCACAAATTTGGCCTAACCGGCGAATTGGATGGTAGAGGAGGGGTTTATTCTTTGGGAACCATCATCACAAAATTTGGCAGGGGCTGAGTCTCTGTCAGTTTGACCTCAAATGTCTGGACCAGGGGTTGATTACATTTCCAATGGTTAGCATGATGGCGTTTGGCCCGATGAGCGACAGGAATCCCCCAAGGCCATCCAATATAGGGATGGGACCATTTGGTTGGGAACAGGTTTGGGGTGGCCAACCTGCCCGCACTCAGTCAATTAACCATTCGTTCAGTCAATAGAGGCCCATTGGGTGCAGCACCTGAATTACTATTGGAGGGTTTCAAACTCTTGGCGATGGCACCCAATATTTGTTCTGCTGATTTTGGGGTCAAATTGGAACTGTCAGGCAATCCAGCCAATGTTTCATTCTTCATGCTTTTAAAACCATTCAAATTTTGGCCATCAGCCCAATTGCCACCCAAATTGGATCTGACTAATTTCAGTTTGATAATCTCAGCACAGATTTCACTGATTCCCCGCAACAGTTCTGCTGAGGTGAGTGAGAAAATTGGGGGTGGGATCCAAAGTGGATGAGCTGTCACCCATCACTCATCAACTACATGGGTGATATCACCTTGGGTGATGAGGGGTACTGCCATCCTCCTTGGTGTTTTCTTACTTGGGAATGGAAAGATAGCTCGATCAAGAGCCAAAGGGCACTCCCCCAAGATTTACATGATCCATCGCTCATTGGAAAAAGGTGGGTGCATTAAATAATCCTTGGGGGAGCCAGTAGGTGTAATAATCCTTCTGTGCAAATCAATACACACTTTTCTTGGTTCTTTGGCAGTAAAAACATCAACCAGTAACCATTAACTAGGTCCAGTGCAAAAAGTAAATTTGAGCCAGAGGGTCAGGACAAAACATCTTCAATATGTGTATTGAAATAGATGTCCTTCTTTATGTGGCTGTTTAACTTCCTGTAATACATCAATATTCTGTGACAACCATATTTCTTCTTTATGAGTAACAGTGGTAATGACCATGGACTCATGGGGTGGCACAAATAATCTGGTATCCAATAGTTGATTTAGCTCAGTCTTCTTGTATTGCTTTTCTACCTTTAACTTCCTACAAGGATTTGATTGAATTGGGGTAAATCTCCTACATCAGTGCTGTGAACCATTTTTCATATGTAAGTAATTGACATCCGCCATGAAGCAGACATTTTGATAATCTTCAACTAGTTAATAAACTTTGCAAGCTCCTCCTATTTTACTTATTTAATATTTAGACTTGAATTGTGATGCTGTTTAAATTATTGGCATGCAGGCCCAAACCAAGTTGATTAACAATAAATGTACCTTGTCAATTTCAAAAATTTAATTTAGTTGGCCTTCTCTAATCTCCACGTATTTATTGACTGAAATTTATTGATTTGTCAGGTTTCCCAGTAGCAACTTGATAGGCCATTCATAAAATGGATCAAGTATACTTACTAATACTCTTAGTTCAAATATATAGACTCCATCAATAGTAGCTGATTACTAACTGACAGTTTGGTGGTACCTTCAGAACCATGTTGGTAAAAACACTATTTTTTCATGGAAAAATTTTTACCTCCCAGTTAGCATTGAATGGTATGCCATCTGCTACATCTAATGAATCAAAATGCTTTTTCATAATTTTTAGAAGTAGAATAATGCAAAAAAAGCGGAAACTGTGAAGGTTTATATTGCTTAGCATCATTTTGATAACATCAATTCAACTTTGACACTTAGCTTCACTAGAAAGACAATTTAAACTTATAATAAAAATGGAGGAAACCCCAAAAAGCAACACACTGTCTCACTCAAGTGAGCTAGTAAAACTAAAAAACCAACAAGAAATCCCAAGTCTGTGTCAACTAGGGTGATTTACTATCAAGTTATCTGCAAAAACAAGCATCACCCCAAACCCTGCACCCCTGCAACAGGCAGTAGCTTGCCAGATTTCTCATCAGCATCCTGTACGCCTTCCAGCTCAACATGCGCTGCAGCCCACCACCCCCAGGCCATCCTCCTAACAAGAAAGTGATTGCCCAGCTGTTTTTGATCACTATTACCCAGATGGATGTAGCCCAGAACTTCCAGGTGTAACAGATGGGACTCCCAAGGCCCAGCCTGCCACCAGCCCTAAACCTACACCCCCATATGTGGCCATACCAACTCTGAATGGTCCTTTCCAGTTGGATGGCCTTGCTGGGCACACTGGGCTGAGGTGTAGTGCACTGGCCTCTGTCACCTCAGGCCTCCGGGCCAAGGTGCGTCCCTACAGTCTCTGTTGCCTTGGAGTCACCAGGCCAAGGTGTGGCCAACCAGCCTCTGTCACCTCAGGCCACTCTGGCTCCATCCCCTCTCACCAGGGCAAGACCACTCCAAAAGGATCCCGGCGCGTCCAATCCCTTCCTCTCTTCCTATGGCACCACCATCCATGCCCCCAAACCTTCTTTAAATATATATAATTAAATAAAACAAGTCTAGCAAATGTAGCCTTTATTGGAAGTAGACTCAGAGTCATAATAGAATTTCAAAGTGGGGTCCATCAGGGCTGACCTTGCTTTGAAAACTTCCTAAAAAGGCTAAATAAATGTGGATAATGAAGGGTGCAAAAGCCTCTGGAATTGATGGCATCCAGGCAACTCAGCTGCAAAATGGGGGAACCTCAGAATAAACAACCAATTAGATAAACTATTTATTTAAATTATTCAATTATTGACAAATAAGAAAATTCTACTCAGAATAACAGAATTGCAACTATTGACATACATGAATCACATAATTTCCAACCTTATGAGATTCATGTATGATTGTCAATCATTACATTATTCCCTTGTAAATCCTGGCAGATCTGAACCTGAACCAGCAAGGCAGGCATGCAACAACCAACAACTTTTTGATGGGAAACCTTTTTCTGTGAGCAGCTTGGGGAAATTGACTGGAAGTCCAGAGCCCCTGGATCAAATCAATAGGTTCTCTGGAGGTCTCCTGGCAGGCACAAGAGGCCATCAACTTCCAGCATTCTGGCCCACCCCCAAGCTCCCCATCCCCTTCATTGGAAGGCTTCACAAACCAACGAAAGGGACCAATGGCCCATGGCAATGCTTGGGACATTGACCACAGCCATCTTGCAGGCTGGCTGGTACCACAGCCCGCTAAGGTAAGGTTGACTTTGGAATAATGTAATGAACAGGGCTCCCAAGGCCCAGTTCACCACCAGCTCTAAACCTACACCCCCATATGTGGCCATACCAACTATGAATGGTCCTGTTCAGTTGGATGGCCTTGCTGGGCACACTGGGCCAAAGTGTGGTGCACTGGCCTCTGTCACCTCGGGCCTCTGGGCTGAGGTGCATCCCTACAGCCTCTGTCACCTCAAGGTCACTGGGCTGAGGTGCATCCCTACAGCCTCTGTCACCTCAGGGTCACCGGGCTGAGGTGCGTCCAACCAGCCTCTGTCACCTCAGGCCACTCTGGCTCCATCCCCTCTCACCAGGGCAAGACCACTCCAAAAGGATACCAGTGCATCCACCCCCTTCCTCTCCTCCTATGGCACCGCCATCCATGCCCCCAACCCTGCTTTGAATAAATATAATTAAATAAAAGAAGTCTGGGAAATGAGGCCTTTATTGGAAGTAGACTCAAAGTTGGAATAGAATTCCAAAGTGAGGTCCATTGGGGCTGACCTTTCTTTGAAATACTTCCTAAAAAGGCTAAATAAATTGTGGGTAATGAGGGGTGCAAAAGCCTCCAGAATTGATGGCATCCAGGCAACTCAGTGGCAAAATGGGGGAACCTCAGAACAAACAACCAATTAAATAAACTATTTATTTAAATTATTCTGTTATTGGCCCAAATAGGAAAATCCTACTCAGTTTAATGGAATTGCAACCATTGACATACATGAATATCATAATTCCAACCTTATGAGATTCATTTACAATTGTTGATTGTTACACTAGGCATTCACATCTAATATTAGGTCAGCTTTATTAGCTTCCTTTATTTATGCAGAGGTTCAGCTTACTGCTATCATGGTGATGGGCAACACCCAGCATCCAGTCTTTCAAACCATTGGTCATAGGGTTAGATCAACCGTCCAACCTGATTTACTTAGCACTAAAATGGTGTATAATTCACTCCTAATGGGGTTCTCTTTTTTTAGCACTAGGTGGTCCCAATCTAAAGGGGGGATACACCAATCTAAACCTAATGGGTTTCTCCTTAGTAAAAATATGTCACTTTCGCCTGCTAAAATCCTTTTCAGTCAAATTTAATAGTGCAACGAGACTTTTCAAGCTAAAGTTCTACATAAATGGTGTAATTGATCAACTAATCAATTGTCCAGCTAATTTTACCATGGGATCCCAAGCAGAACTCAATCCATGTTTGCACCCATAGATTGGACTATTGATGAATTCACACCCTCCTTCTAATTGGCTGGATCTAACACCATTATGAATGGGCCTCCCCATTCTTCTTTGACGCATCAATTGGCTCTCAATGCCAACCAGAACTAGTAACTTCTAAATCATGCCAGTAAAGAGGAACCCATATGAATAGCCAACATACCAGCCAACGTAACACTTGCAGCTGCTGGTCAAAACAAGCATAAACGGGCTAAAGGAGCTACTGGAATATGGTAGAAACCATTAATGCTAACTCATAAAAAATCAGACTACATGAAGTGGCTTTTATTGCTTATGTTAAAAAGAAATGGGCTGAAACCAGAGCACAAAATTCTCTTCCTCGCTCAACACTAACCCATGTAATCTGCCTCTAAAATGGGCACAACCAAGTAGACCTTTATACAAAAAATTATTACTCTTATATTGCCACCTCACAGTTATCTTCATAATGTCAGTACAACTATTCATGAATCAGTGGAAGACCACTTTATGATGTGGGCTTCATTTAAGCGCACTAGCGGTTATTCTGCCATCCTCCATATTGTAATCCCAAGTGGAAACATTTTTGTATCCCCACATGTTGCAATTTTTGCAATCTGCATCATTAATTTCTCTGCAAGTGTGCTAGGCCAACGGTATGACAATTGCTGACACTTGCTCTTTCACCATCATCAGCTGTCTTTCAATAAAACAGTTTGCAGCAGTAATTCCTTAACCAGTATACAACACCATCACCAGAGAAAGTACTGACATTGGTAGGTCAGTCCCTACACCCATCCCAGGGTGGACCATGCCCACTACACTATCCCAGTCTGTTGGGGGTTTTAAAACTGGGAACTGTTAGTGACTCAATTGAGCACCAATTGTTAGTTAGTCAGGATCCGTTTACTCTCTTTGGATAGTACTCACTTCAGCCCCTTGTTCAACTACACAGAATCCTTGTATGTTTGTTGTTTAACTTGTTGATAATAAATTATATGGGACAGTACTAGTATTAAGTCTACTAATCTAGTTGGGCTTCTTTCAGCTAAAATGGTTATTAGGTCCAACGCCTTTCTGGTGCTTGTCCTAATCTTGAATGATACTCTAATGATTTTGAAAAACTTCTTTTTAGTAGATTTTAACTTCGTTCAGTTCAGAGGTTCTTTATATCATTTCAGATCAAACAGAGTCTGCTGAGTTCAATGCAACATTTTAGCTAAAGGATACTTTTGTATTTCTAAAAATAATCACATGAGAAAACAGACTAAATTATAAGACTTTATTGTCAAATATTTTATCTGAATTTTATCTACTTTACTAAGAAAAAAGGATTTTATAGTTAATTGGCGCCTAACTCTATGGTTGGCACCCCTATTGGATACAGCGGCTGATGCTATTGAATCAACCACCCAAGGTCGCCTGAAATAATAATCTTCCTCATCTGTTATTAATTATATTCTCTTGCCAACTTTTATTGCAGCTTTTTGAGATGAAATAAAGGATATGTCCTAACACATTCACTCAATTCTCATCATATTATCCTTAGCAGGTAACAACCTGCTTAGTTAAGAGGAATCTTACTCATAAACAGCAAGTTGTGAGCCTGAAAAGGTTAACTCAAAAGTTGCTTTAATCCATATGGCATAACTTCCCAGCAACTCAATGATCTCTTAACCAAAATGCAACTGTTAGAATCCTGGGTTCTTCACTGATTGATAGTTCCCATGAGGTAACTGCACAGGTTCAATGTGTTCACAATTCAGGTTATTTGGTAGTAGTTGATAGTTGATTGATGATAGTATGATGACTGTTATCTGTAGTTGAATAGATAAACCTGAAATTGTCCAATGCTAGACCTGTACTTCCCCACAAAATACTGTGATGTCTACTATAGGACTTCTTACCTTATATGCCTAACTTGATTCACTCTCCAGATTTCAGAGGTATATGATCTTTCTTCCCATCACGCAGAGTAAGCATAGATTCCCATCTAAGTCAATCTTCTCTTCTAAGGATCCTCAATCCTTACGCTTTACATGACAAAAGAGTCTCCAATTATTATATACATTATTAAAAAATTGAAGATATATAGAGCTTCAAACAATAATGAATTTTAACTAACTAACTGGCTCCTTTATTAATGTGAATCATTAGGAATTTATAGAGGGAATTTGGCGCCCAACCTTTGGGTGGCGCATGAGCCATGAAATGGCAGCTTTTGCTGTTGAACTTCACTCTGACATCTCACCAACGATGGTCTTCTCCATCTGGTTAGGATTCCTCCATCAGACATCCTTGAGACCTAAAAGTGGAAAAAGCCAAAAAATGTGTCTGTACCATCTCCAACTTGATCACATCAAACCAACTATATTTGGCTAATGACCTTCTAAGGTAATAGGACTTTTTACCTATTATAGCAGGTCACAAACCAACTGATTAATTTGCTAGTTTCAGGTGCATCACTTGCTTTGCAACTGCTATCTAAATCCCAATCAGTTGGTGATGAAACCTGACTGATTCCAATTGGTACACCCAATAGTTAATCAATGAGCAACTATAAGATGCCCCCATTAGTTGGCAACTCTGCCCAATGAGATATTAAGCCTTCATCTGGATTGATCCCTGATGAATCCTAACCTGGCAAATTACCTAAAATCCACCCAAACATTAATAACCCAAAATTGGGGTCAACCAATATCCAATTCACTCTCAAATGAGAATTATCCCCTAACGATCCACAGGTAATCTATGAGGCTGTAAAGGTGGATAAAAAATCCAAAAGCAGCTAAAATGATTGACCTTTACAAGTTAATTAAGTCTTCAACAGTAAAATTGACAACCTATCACTTGTTTATTGTCAGGGATCAACCCTTATGAAGAAAGAGATCTGGCATATTGATATGATGGATCAACCTGTTAGATTACATAATAATTGTTTAGGATAATACTCCAAACAATAGTTATCACACATATTTTATAGCTCAAGAATCCACTTGCAGGATGAATCCCCTAGTGGACAAGTGGACGAGTAACAATCAATTAAGTTGGGTAATGTGAAGATGTTGAAATTCCAAATGGGGCACCTAATTTTTCTGTCCCTCACTGTTCAGAGCCAGTTGGTGAGTCTGCGTGTGGGTACCTAATAGTCCATGTTGGGAGTTGTAGCGCCAACTGCTCCATAAATGCTCTTAACCAGCATTTATCCTTAGAATTCTATAAAATTATCTCTAAACTATCTAAAATCCAATAATCTTTGGAAAAAATCAATTAGAATATTTTTAAAATTATAACTAAATTAGGATTAAAAGTAGCTCAGATCAATTTACCAACCATATGTGTTATGTTCCTTTAGAGTCCAATAATCTTCATTAATAAAAAGATAAGCCAACAAAAGATCTATATTACATAGGGAATTAGTATCTATGTTAAGGCAATAACTGACATATACTATGTCTATCAATTGTTTTTTAGCACTAGTAATGCCCAATATCTATCTATTATTAATATTGGAAAACTTCCAAGAAACTTGGAATACCTCCCTAGCAAAAATATAACATCAACTGCCAACAACTATAATTTAACAACCTCAGCATTGTCTATCATTAAACCCTAAATAAAAACTTACTATATTTACCCTTATCATTTATTGATGGTAATCATATAAATTTGACACACCAAACTATTGATTTATCTTAATCATTTATTGCTTGTAAATCAGAACACTAAAAACTACCAGTAATGGTGCCTGATGTTTTAAAAACCGCCATTTATCAAAAAGCTAACTTTGCCTAAATAAAGAGAATATTGGGAAATACCTAAAGATCATCAAAAAGTTAAGTTGAATGAATAAATACACATAATGTGATGAAACCCCTAAGTAAAAACAGGTAGAATTTGTCAGCAAGGGTGCCTGATGTAATTAAACACATCCACAAGAGTATACAGAATAATATTGTGTTACAAACTACAACATTTTCCCAGCATTACCAGATCATATATTATAAAGTAGAAACATCAGTAGAAGCTAAGACTCATGGTGTATGTCCTAAAAAATTGATTTGGCAGAGAGTTCATTGGTTCCAACTCTCATCATCCAGAATCATTGGAAAAGCAAATATATTGGCAAATTTTGTCACAACAGATAACTAGTATAGCGTAAGAGCTCATTGGCATCAAATAGACAAAAATTGGCAGAAATTTGTTGCCAAAAAGATGATGAAAGATCATATGACAGTGGTAGTGGCACTCATGCCAGCGTAATCAATGGTAGAGTGTAAACAAACTGATGGCATCCTTCACCAGATAAAAAATAATGGTTTTTAACCTCCTAACAAACTAAAACACTTAGGCTAGCCAAGCACACCACAGAGCACATTTGTAGTAGGCACCATTGTTGCAAATTTTACAATCCATATTGTTGGATGCTTGGCAAGTGTTCCATGATATTGGTATCACAGCTGCTGACCCTTGCTCTTTTTCCATCATCAGCTACCTTTTGCTCTTAATACATAGCAACAACCTCAATCAGCATACTAGAAATTTCATTAGGAGGAGTATTAACATTAATAGGTCAGTTGCTATAACCATCTTAGGATAACTGTTTTTGAACTACACTAATCCCAGTCCATTGAGGGACTCAATCCCTCTATCCCTTGTTGGCCAGTAGCCAGTGAATGATTCTGTTCAGGGTTCCAAGTAGTTCCAGGTTTGGAGTGGTAGCGCCAATTACTGCTAGATGCACTCACCCAATATCTATCCTTGGGGATCTTCAAATACTATCTTTAAACTTTTCAGAGTCCAAGCATCTTCAATAAAAAAGTAGGCAAACAAAAGTTCTTTATTTTACATGGAATCTATGTACTTATACTAAAACAATAACTGGAAAATTGTTATGTTTACATGACCTAATTGAGGGCACCAACAACAAGGACAAGGCTTGGCGGCAGGAGGTCCAAAAGGTCAAGTTGCAGGACCTTTCTGACCTAAAGCACACCTTGGACCAACGCTGGTTACAGGCCAGGCTTGCCTAGGTTGAAACAGGTGAGGTGCATAACGCCCAGCCCCTTGTTTCAGATCTTGCATTAAAGTGGATGAGTTATCTTCTAAATGACAATAGCTCAATTCAGTTAATCAGTGAACGGGGTTGAAAACCTGTTCAGTTTATGAATATCTCAACTTGGGTTGGCCTTGACTTCAATTAATTACTTGAGCTTGGACTATTTTAATTTATAGCACCCTGTTGGTTGGAAGTGTGTGTTTATTGGTGCACCTCAGCTTAATACCACTTTCTTCAACAGATGATTTTCCCAATTTTCTTTAATAATGATTCTTTGATACCAACCTTCCTTGTTGGTTGTCTTCCCTTCAATAAACCCTTAGTTAGTTTTATGTTTTTCCTTATGTTGACTTGGGAAAACCTCTTTGTGAACCTCTTTGAGGAGGCTTGTGTCACGTTAGCCAGTTTATTTGTCTTAAAAGTTACTGCAGCATCAGGTACACTACTGGGCCGCTCAGGTTCCCTCCAAACTGGGGCACCAATGCACTATAACCTTGTTCAAATATTGGTTATGAATGACCCTTTGGAGCATGGACAAGTTTTGCTGTTTGTTTGATCCCTATTTATGTGTTTTGTGCTAACTGACCTCACCCTATATTACTGTAGCTCAATCACCCTCTGTGGGGCTATCTTTATTTTAATACTGAAAACTAGTACCCTTGCATTGGTCCAGTGTACCGTGCACCACCAAACTTGAAACTGGAGAGTTATAGATACTCTTCTGACAAAGATTGTATGCAAGACTATTGATTATCATTAGAAAAACCTCTTCAAAAACTTAGAATACCTCTTTAGAAAAAGTCTCTGACTTTGACCGCCAGATACCATTGATTTGACACCATTGGCATTGTCCACCAGCAAATCTTATATAAAAACTTACTATAATTCATAATCAGCATTTATTGCTGGTCAATGCTATATTTTGAAAACCAATTTATCAATTTATTCTCAGCACTCATTGCTGGTAATTTGAACACTAAAAAGCTATTGGCAATAATGTCCAGTGATTAAAAACTGCCAGATATCAAAAAGTTTATTTTGACAAATTAATTTCATATTAGAAAAGACCTAAATATAATTGTAAGCTAATTAAACAGAATGTAAAAACATATTGGGATGGACCTCCAAAAGTTGAAACAGGTGAATTTTTGCTAATATAACTGACATAATCAAAAATAGATTCAGCAGAATATACAGAATATGACAGATTAAAAATGTAAGACCTCAAAAAGTCACCTGAATAAATCTCATGGGTTACATTTTCCAATAGTTCAACTTCAGTAGATCCTGATTCACTTAAACTGGCTCATTATCTCAGTTTAGCGGGATTTAATACTGTTTTTAATAGAATTCAGTGTCCAATCTTACTATGCCCTCACACTTAGGGTGCGCATTGCAAAGGCATATTTCATTCCTCCTTTTCTGTGACCAGCAATATTGAGGTAATACCTAGCGTGGCAGTGGTTAACTTGTCCTAGAATACTCTTTGTTGATCCTGATCAGGAGCGCCCCCACTGCTCCTTGTGCAATGATCTTGGCCACCTTTACAGTGGATGCACAGCTAGTACACAGCTACTCCTATCCATGGCCCATGGGCCATAGCAGGCCAGAATTGCTCACATGTGGTGGCAGTGGCATTAATAAAACTTATGAAGTGGGTCCAGTTCAGGATCTGTCAACAGAGGTATTATGTAGAGCAGTTCTGAGACTGCTCACTTCACTGTTAACTTGAGCAAACTTTGCACTCAAGCCCCCCATCCCTATGGGCACACACTCCATTCTTTCAGAGTCAACAACCTAACCTGCCAAGCATAAGACATCACCTATGAGGAAGCCAATATCAGCCATCCCCACCCAGAAATCCAACGCACCCCACAAGTCTCCACTTGCGCTCTTCATCACCAAAAAGTAGCTCCTAATGAAGTTCATCCACCAACAATGACTGGATATCTACAATCTGTGGTAGATTTAACAACTCAAAAGCCCTAATACTCTAACCCCATATCCAGCAAAGCTCCTTTGTAGTGTGTAGATGAGAGCATGGACTCAGACCTAATCAATGGGGATACTGAGGAGGTCACCATTGGGAAACCTCAGGATCTTCCCCTGAAACGTATTAGGGGCATCATACTTGACTGATTCTCAGGATCCTATGCAATCCCTCATCCAGCCATCCCCAACTATCCAGGCACTTAGCTCAGCTCACTGAAAAGAATATTTAAGCTAATAGACTTAAAACTAGCCATCTTCCATCTAATGTTTTTAGGCACTTTCAAACTTCCAGGATGTGGGGGAGCAGCTATAAATCCCCACGGAAGTACCCTGATCCTGAAAATCCCTAGACTCAAATGGTTTGGTATTCTAAGTGGAGAGCATACCTTTTCCAAAAGGTTTAAGGTCAGCAGAGATTGATATTGTCAAGAGCCCCACCTTCACCCCAATAAACACAAGGCATTAAATGATCAGTTTGGAGGCAACTCCTTATGGACAGAACATGCCTTTATATTTCTAAACCTTAGGTCAAAACCCACGCCTTTTTACAACACTTAGGTGGCCGTCTTATACTGATCAAGCTCACAACGTCTGACTTCTTCTTCTTTGTTGCCAGTATATACCTGCCTAAAGCAGGAGCGGACCAGAACCAGCTTCTAGAGTAGTTAGTTTTCCTGATTATACCACAGCATACAATTCTAATAGGTGAATTTATTACTACCATAAGCCGCATTTGTGACTTTTACCCACCTGCAAAAACTAAATTTCCTGGATCCAGTAGGCTCCAGAACTTCCTTTGTATTAGTGGCTTCACAGATTTTCTGCATCCTCAGCATCTGGCCTTGGTTTTATGTACAGGATCAGTACAACAAAAGGTATTTCCAGTCAGCATCACACATTGATGGGCACTAATAGGTCTCCTTTAAATTGTCCGTGTCTTATATCCAAAGTTTTGCAACAATCATCTGACTAATCACAGGACACTCACTGTTGTCCTTACCATCACGCTCAGACCATCAGGCAGGTTTTTTTTCCAAGGGTTTCCCTGGATCTTATTAACAATCTATTTTTTAAAAGAAATTGTCTACAACCATATTAGACAACCTTTCCTAACCATCACTCAACTTATGCAACCTTAGCCTGAGTTGTGCAGCGACTAAGTCATAAATCAACATGATTGCGCATATCTATGCAAAGCCCAGATGATCAAGGCTTGTGCAATGGTTAAAAAAGATGAAACTAGAATTAGACACCTGGAATGGAACTGCAAACCTTCTCCCTCTCCCAGTTGACTGGATGACTGGGAAGCTGCTTAAAAGCCTTTATTCATGATTTTTACTGCACAATGATTGGGCAGCTAACTTCACATCCACCAATATAGAGCTCAGAAGAATGCCCTATCTGCTATTTTTAGAAGCAGAAATCCAGATCTACAGTGCAAGAAATCATGACACTGTAAGGAGAGAGTCTTTAACTCTCCCATTCCCAGAGAGGTGGTGCAAGATTCACCACCGCACACCATGGGAATTAGTCATTAGGATAATGGCAAATAGGGCACCGCAAAGAGTACTGAAGCTAAAGTAGCCTTATGCAAGTGTGTATAATGCATATAGAGTAATTAGTAACAAATAAACAGCAACACTTGGGTAGGCCCCATGAGTGAGACCAAAACAAAATGAGGATCTTTGCTGGATTTTTTGGGTGCCTCAGTCTGGAGGGGACCAAGTGAGCCCAACAATGCACTAGATCTGGTAGATAATTTTGTAAAAAAATGGCCAAAGTTGTTAGAGACCTCTCTGAGGAGGTCTGCACACAGGTTCTCCCAAGGAACCAAAGCAGAAAATTAAACTAATGGGAATTTTTATTAAGAAAGATGACCAATGAGTAAAATTGGTCTTGAGAACCATACTTTAAGCAATGAGTGGTGAGTTGTCAATTTGAAAAAATGGTATCAAGCCTAAGCGAACCAATCAGCACACTCTACCATTGGGCAGGGTATCATAGATCAAGATTAACCAAACTTGATTTATTGATTGCAGGCTGAGCTGTTCCAGTTTGGTAATGGTGAAAATCTAACAGGTTTAAATCCCATTCTCCAAGAAACTGAACTGAACTGTCACCAATAAGAAGGTAGTTAGTGCGTTTTAACTCCCTTGCTGTAATAAAGTGCTGAGCATCACACACAATTTCTATACCAACCTGGGCATATCTGGCCTGAACCCAGCGTTGGTCCAGGGTATGTTTAAGGTTAGGAAGGCTTGCCAAATTAACTTTTTTTGGCCTTTTGATGACCAGCTCTATCCTTACAGTTGGTCCCCTCATTCATGTCATCAAGCCATGATAGACACTGAAGATTGGCACCACCACTACAATGGACAAAGAAGCCAAAATGCAAGAACTGTACTCATACTACTCCAACTTGTTCATGCTGACCAGGTTGACCCATCAATTATCAAAGTCTTCTTATGGCATGCAACAGCGTCTCCAACTGACCCATTGGCAGACAAAGATCTTTTGACCCCTAACGCCTTTCAGGAGATTATGAAGATCCTCCTGAAATATTTTTGGCTTAAAGCCCCTAGCCCTGATAAAATACATTTAAAGTATACTTTTTTCCCAGCGGTGATACCCAAATTTATCTGTAACCTTTTCACCTCACCTTTGGCGCAATACAAGGTCCTTCCTGATTTCAGGGGTCCAATCATGACCCTATATAATAAAAAGCCAAACTGTGAGAACCTAGCCAATTGGCGCCCTATAGCCTTGATTGATGCAGACCACAAGATGCTTACAAAGCTTTTGACCAGCTGTATATCAGAATGGGTGTTACCTCTCCTGAAATCCTCCAGCTTGTGTTTTTTCTGAGGGAGGTAGCTAGGGGAAACTATAATGACCTTCACGCAACTTTGAATACTAACTTATCCTGAGTGAATGACATTGTGTCTCCCAAAAATAGAGAAGGCTTATGATCTTGTTTCCTGGAAGCACATAGATGCTTCCTTATCCCGCTTCCACCTTACCTATACAGCAAGACATTAGATCTCCACGCTCTATGACCAACTTCATAATAGAAACCGTTCCCCAATAAGGTTCACAGTAACAGCTATTATTGATCAGGGTGTTATGATTTTCCCTATTATGGGTGAAGCCTTGACCTGGTGTTTTATGTCAAGTTATAATTAGTAAATAACATTAAATATTTATTTATATATGGCATGTTAGTAGACCTATATTGTATTAGGTTGAAATTATTAGTAAAGCAACAAGTGATTCCCATCAACTATAAATCAATAAATCAATTAATAAAATCTGAAGTGATCCACTGATGGGATAAAAGAACTTGCCGCATGACTTAGATTATTTCTGATTATCATAGTTCAATATGTTTTTGATTTACTACCCTTGATATTTAATTACTTACATCTATGATACTACCTAGCATTATAGATAGTAATAAACATTTTTATAAAAATGACATTCTTAATGCCTCTTAAATATTTCAAGTGAGAAATTCTCTCAGTACTGCTGAATCATTATCTAGATAAGTCTATTACAATCAAGACAGAATAGAGATCATTATGAAAAGCTGACAAGCCTTATTGCCTTAGTTTTATCTATAGTCTGACTAAGAAGTTCACTGGCGCTAATTTGACTAATAATTATCTAGCCTTCAATGGACTGGCTATCAATAAAAAATACTCAGATTACCAGCATTAGTTCCTTTCTTCCAGATGCTTCCAAGGCTATCTGGTAAAGACATATGTTGGGATTTGCCCATATTCCCAGCTGACTAGATTACCAGGGATTGCTAGGGGATAATTCATTAATGTGAAGTGAATTGGATATCAGTTGACCCTGATTTTGGAGTAATAATGTTTGGGTGATTTTAGGTTATTTTCCTGGGTCAGATCCATTAGAGATCAATTTGGATGAATGCTTAAGATCTCATTGGGCAGCGTTGCCAACAAAATAGTGGCATCTGATAGCTGATTAACTATCATATGTACCAGATTGGGATCAGTCAGGTTTCATCACTGACTGATTGGGAATCTAAGGATCAAGTTGCAAGGTGAGTGATGCAACCTGTAACTAGAAAATTGATCAGTTGGTTTGCGACCTGCCTTAATGTGTAACAAGCTCCATTACCTAAGCAGGTCACTTGCCAAATATGGTTGGTTTGCTTGGATTAAGAGGAAAATGTTAGGGACGCGTTTTAAAATTCTTTCAATTTAGGTCTTGAGGATACCCAATGATGGAATACTAACCAGGATGAGGAAGACCATTGCTGCTGAGATGAGAATGTGTAATTCAATGGCAACAACTGCTGTTTCATTGAGGAGGTGCCAAGTGAGGGTTGGTTGCTAAATTCCCAACTATAAATTCCCTAAAGAATTTATTAATAAAAGAGAAGAAATTATGAGAGTACTATCTTGAGTATACTTTACAAGAATTCATTTTGGTTCTATTCTTTCTCTAGGAAATCATTGCTGTGTGCAATAATTGGGAACTCTTTAGGATAAAGAGTAAGGATCTGAGTGGGGATCCAGAGAAGAAGCTGAATCAAATTGGGGATTGCTGCTGACTGTGTGTTATAGAGAGAACTGTAAACAGGGTTTGAGCGTAGATCAAGTTAGGCAGTACCAGGGAATGAACCCTATTCAGGACATCATAAGTATTACAAGAGGAAATACTGACTGAGCGTTGGACTGAAATCTAGTACTTCAATTTAACTTGGATAATTGTTGCTATAATATTATCAACAATTATATTTTACTATCAAACAACGTGGAGAATTGCACAACAACTGTACCTGTGAAGATAATATATTTATAGGGGTTATAAATGAGAATAATCAGAAAACCTATAAATTTTTAAGAATATGGTGCTCTCTACGGGGTGTAGTTGAGTAGAATTTATTAGAAATTTGATGTAAAATGAAAATGTTTTCAAATCCTGGTAATAAGTTACTAAGGAAAGTAACATTAATGAAGACAGAACGTGAAGTGAATCACGTTCATTTGCATTTACCCAGCTCAGAAGTGGAGCTCTTTTGAAGCGAATTGAGGATACTCAAGTTTTGGGAAAAGTACTTGCAGCATAGGTATGGAACTGTCTAGTGCTGCAAGAAAAACTGTTATACCCAACATATATCTAAGATGAAAATAATCAGCAGGGCCAACTTGGGTTGAAATTGGGTCCACTTGAAATAGTGCTGAGGAATGAGGTGTTAGATGAGGCACTAGATGAGACACTGAATGATGCTAATGGGGCTAGATCAATTTGTGTGATTTTTGGATCGTTTCTAGATCCACCAGGGGATTTACTTCCAACGTTTTGGATGTCAACAATTGCCAAAAATCATTTTTAAGAGGAATTATCAGAACTATCAAATGGAACCGTTGACTATTGAGGAATTCATAATTTTGAGAGTTACTAAGACTCAAGCATCAGTTGCCAAAATATGAAATAAATTAGGACCTGTTGGATGAATGACAAGTCAGAATTGAAGGCCTAATGAATGAAAACATTTACAAGTATTGCTAAAGTCAGCAAGTATTGCCTATATGTGAAGAAACAGCGCAGCTGATCATATAGTGAAGAAGGTCAATACTAAAAAAATCGGAAGTATTGGACCTAAGAGAAAATAGTTGCAATGTTCCTGAAGGACTTCTGAACCATTAAGTTGGTTATGTCCTAATGATTTGGTCAAGTTTGAAAAAGGACCACTGAACCAAACTAGAGGGTTAAGTCTTAAAAAATAAGAACTCTGAGCCATAGAAAACTGGTAAGTCTAAGTATATCTAGGATCCAGTTTGGGGAATAAAATGAAAAGATGGACTGCTGAACTGAAAATGGTCAAGTCCTATGGAAAAAAGAAGAGAAAAATAAAAGATTGATAAAAATATTGGAATAAAGATTATTAAAAATGCATAGAAAAACCAATATATTTCTTTATTTTTATTATTTATCCTCAATTTGGGGATAATTCTGCCTATGTTGACTCTTGGAGGAGAGAGGATGGATTGCAGTAGGAGTAAATAACCTATCAATATCTATGTGAGATCAGATGCTAGCGAGGGCTAGACCTACATGAAACCAAGTTCATTGAGCAGATGCAGATCCTTGTGAGAAAGTGAGTAGGGGAAAATAAATTGAAATGTCAGAAGATGCCAAATGAAATACCCCAGAGTTGGGAGGGAAGCAACAATTAAAAAAAAGGCAGTTGAAAAATAACCCCAAGTAATCCCAATATGGCACTGGAGCTGGAAGATTAGTCTTGAGCGCTTTCCAATGGGTTTCATCAAGAACACCAGACATATGGGCCAGCAATGAGCAAGGGATACTAGATGGGGGGTTGTCAAATCATGTCACTTATCAAAACCCTCAGCAATTGATACAGATGGGACACGCCAGAAAAGAGATAGTTGTGCAAGGAGTGAATGACATCCTGCAAGTGACAACTATGAGCTTCTCTGAATCTGAAGCAGTATGAGCGATGGAAGCTGGGAGAGGCTAGAAGCTTCATGGCCCAACTTTGAAGAACTTGGACAAAAAGTGAAGAGCATAGACTGCAATATCCTGATCTAGAATGTTTTAAGATTGGAAGATTTCAGAGCTATGGACAAAGCCTCAGTTACTTGGGCCCTTAATTCTGCATAGGAAAGTTTGAAATGTTTGCTGTTTTTGGTGGCTAGTTCAGTGACAAAAAACAGCTGTCTTGTAATACTGACCAAGTCAGAAGAGGAATTCTGGAAGCAAGTCCAATCCAGTGAGAAAATGATCAAGAGCAAAGGACATCTTCTTCAGGAGGTTTGACAATGATGGTAGAAGTATCTGCAAAGAGCTGAATACAGGAGAGTTTCAAAATCTAACTCAGGAATCAGCAACAGAGGAAGCATTTGACACAAGTCATTCAAGACAAATACTAACCTGGTTTCAGTGGGGTTGAGTACCATTTTCAGTAATTCCATGGAAGGACTGGCTACTTGTACTTGACTAGTGGGTATGGGTCCTGGAAGGACCATAGAAAAGGTTCCAGCGTGCAGATTAACTCATCCTCTGGAAGAGCCAAAGGTTTTAATAAGACAAGCTATTGAGCAGCTGTTGGTACCAAGACTCAGAATTCAACATATGAGCTGGATGAGAGGGGGGATGTCAGAAGTATATGATAGTTGGCATTATGCACCCTGAAATCAATTAAGCTCTGATTTTGAAGTAATTTATCTCAAAATCAATGGGATAAGCTCTCCAGAGAAGAATTAAGAATGATATGAACCAAGAGGTTTTTATGAGAAAATAACAAAGGTGAACATAAATGAGCATTCTTGATTGTACCACAAAAAACACTGATAGCAAGAATCTCCTGTAAAGGATAAGGAGGAAATTAGGAAATTAAGGACGCCAGACCAAGAATCCTGAATATGACATTGGGTCATATGCCCTGATGGGGGAAAAACCAGATCCTAGGATTAATATTGTCACAAATAAATTGATCAGCCTGGCATGACAGAAGGTCATGGGGACCACGATCTGAGTAAGTTGTATTGAGGAGGAAGAGGAAGAGAGCCGCATGCTGAAGATTGTTCCAGCAGCATTGAGTACTGATTGATCATACTCCACTTGGACAAATGAAGCTTTTTGACAGAGTGTCTGAAGCAGTGTTCTCCCGCCCCAATCCTTTTCTTGCTGGAAATCTAGGCAAGAGGGGGGATTTGTTAGTATTTTTGCCCATATTCCCAGCTGACTAGATTACCAGAAGTCACTAGGGGATAATCCCCTAATGAGAAGTGAATTGGATATTGGTTGACCCTGATTTCAGGGTAATAATGTTTGGATAACTTTTAAGTTATTTGCCTGGGTCAGATCCTTCAGGGATCAATCCAGACAAATGCTTAAGATCTCATTGGGAAGGGTTGTTGATGAAATAGGGGCATCTGGTAGTTGATTAACTATCAGGTGTACCAATTGGGATTGGTCAGGTTTCATCACTGACTGATTGGGAATCTAAGGATCAAGTTGTGAGGTGATTGATGCCACCTGCAAATAGTGAATTGATCAGTTGGTTTGTGACCTGCCTTAATGGGTAACAAGTCCCAATACCTAAGCAGGTCGCTTGCCAAATATAGTTGGTTTGCTTGGATTAAGAGAAAAATGTTAGGGACGCGTTTTCAAATTCTTTCAATTTAGGTCTTGAGGATGCCCAATGATGGAATACTAACCAGGATGAGGAAGACCATTGCTGCTGAGATGAGAATGTGTAATTCAATGGCAACAACTGCTGTTTCATTGAGGAGGTGCCAAGTGAGGGTTGGTTGCTAAATTCCCAACTATAAATTCCCTAAAGAATTTATTAATAAAAGAGAAGAAATTATGAGAGTACTATCTTGAGTATACTCTACAAGAATCCATTTTGGTTCTATTCTTTCTCTAGGAAATCATTGCTGTGTGCAATAATTGGGAACTCTTTAGGATAAAGAGTAAGGAACTGAGTGAGGATCCAGAGAAGAAGCTGAATCAAATTGGGGATTGCTGCTGACTGTGTGTTATAGAGAGAACTGTAAACAGGGTTTGAGCGTAGATCAAGTTAGGCAGTACCAGGGAATGAACCCTATTCAGGACATCATAAGTATTACAAGAGGAAATACTGACTGAGCGTTGGACTGAAATCTAGTACTTCAATTTAACTTGGATAATTGTTGCCATAATATTATCAATGATTATATTTTACTACCAAACAATGTAGAGCTTTGCACAACAACTAAACCTGTCTAGTTGATATATTTATAGGGGTTATTAACTGAGAATAATCAGAAAACCCATAAATTTTAACAACATACCTTTACAATTTTAAATATTTATAGAAATACTAAGATCCTTTTAAGCATCTGATCCTTTAAATTTGGGATAAAAAACAAGACTGGTGCTTCTTTCCAGGTCTGCTTTCAAGGCTGCATGGTGAAAACATATATTTACAAGTTCTAAACACTTCTAGAAAATAAGTCTTATCGCCTAATATGTTTGTACCTACTGAGGCCACCAACAATTCCAATGATTTGCTTGGTCTAGCTGTGTTGAGGATACTAAATACCTTTTCTCATTCCCTTATTAATATACTTAATTTTAAACTTCATATTATTTATTTATCTAATGATAATAAATTAGGTACTACTAATGGTAATAATGAGTAGAAACCCCCCGGCCTATATCCAATGGATTTAATGGTTTTAGTGAGCTGCCGCTCAATTCCTAACCCAATATCTAAATCACTTTTCATCCCAAAAATTTGGACCAAACTGTTCTAATTAAATTTTTCAGATCACAAGCCACGCTAAATATTAGTTTATCTATTACACCTATCCAACAAGCAACCCCATTATGCAAATAGTAGAGAATATCAAAGATTTAAACTTCCCATCATCTTAATCTAAGGTTATAAAAAACTTGACCAATCATTTTAATTATCTGACAAGTTCAACAACAAGCCGCCTGACTTTAATCTTAAAAATGATTAGCCCAAAACCCTTAGTGTTAATTTAAAAGCACAAGCTGAATTAACACATATTTTTCAGACACTATTCCAAGAAGAACCACTACCTGAGATCAGCTTGGATTTTATAATAAAACAGCTAGGCTAATTTTTCAGGAAAATGTAATGCCAATAAATTTTAGTTGCCGCCATTATAATTACAAACCTAGTTACTCAATTCAAAGCAATGCTCCCACTTGGCACCAGCTCCCAATAACGCAAATCATCCTTTACTACCAACAGTTTAACAAACTCTTCATTCTCAGCTATAACATTGAGTGAGATGAGTTCTATCCTAAAGCTTAATGGAGAAGTTAAAAGATTTGGATAAGCTCTATAATATCAATGTGCTGCTTCTCGCTTTAAAGTTGTTTTTAAACCACCAAGTGGAATGGAGTCAAAAGGGTGCCATGACAATCTCTGGCCTGGAAGATCAAATTGATGATAAGGAACCAACTCAACAGTGTGCGCATGATTGATATTTACTGGCAGGAGCTCACCTTGGTGTTAGAATCTTAAGACTGCACCTTAATTTCTGAAAATTTCCCATAGTGGGCCGCTAATTGCAGGGCTCAATAGGGCCCACCTCCTACAAATTACCTTAGCTGATTAACAGAATTCTACATGGTGCATTTGCCTCTGACTAAACTTTTGCTGCTTACTATATATAGTGCCTATGGGACCTTTAAGCTATGGAGCACCATTACCTGCCATGCCATAACTAAATTGACATTATATCAGTCATGGACGCCGCTGCACTGGCCAGAAGAAATGGCATCCACTGGATCCAATTACCATCATCTTCAGCTCACTTGACTTAAGAAAGTACTGTTCAGATACCAAAAACTGCTCTTCTATTAGGTGGACATTGAGATGGTGCACACCATCATAAGCTTTAAGATTGACCATACTTATGACAGAACTCCAATTACTCAACTTCTTACATCTAAAAGCTAAAAACCCAACTATCACTTGCTGGGTCAACATCTAACCCAACTGCCTTGGGTTATCAAACTCAACCCCACTCTTGTAGTTTGGGACCTTAACGAGGCTTTCTAACCCTGATGAAATCATTACCACCCTCAATTAAAGGCTTGAAGGGGTTCTGTTGAGAACTTTTTATTAAGGGTGAAGCCCTGAATTGATGTTAATTGTTAAGTTGAGCTTAATAAAATATAACTAATATATATATATATATATGGTATACTATTGGAACTTTTATGTATCAGGTCTAAAATTATATAAAGCTCAAGCAATTCCTATCAATTATAAATCAATGAATCACTTCACAAATCTGAAATGATCCATTGTTGGGTTTAATCAAGTTTGCTTCATGGCTAAAAAATTTCAGATTATTACATCTATTTAATCTTTAATTTATTACCCTTGATATTTAATTAACGTTCATTTATTATACTTTTTAGTATTATAAATAGTACTAACCATTTTTATATATAGAGTATATTTTCCTCATAGCTTATATTTATTCTAAGTGAGAAAATCTCTCAAGACAACTGAACCTATATCTAAGTTATTTACCACCTCAATCATAGCTTAATTGAAGTAAAAATGCACAGCAGAAGAGCATAATCTTTTTAGCAAACTTAATAATCTAACTATTGAGTTTATTGGCGTTAGTTTGACTATGATTTTCTAGCCTTTGAGAGATCAGCTTTCAACAAATAATATCTGGATTTTTAACAGAAGGTCTCCACCAAGGTGATTCTATGAGTCTCATTTTTGTTAACAGAACTCTTGATCACCTATTGGCATTCTTGCAGGAGTAGTTGATGGAGATTGTAGTACCAGATAAAGCCCTTACCAACACTATTGCATTTGCTAATGATAAACCCATCACGTTTGGATGTAATGAGGACAACACTCTTAGTGAAATAATCCTTGAGAGGTACATTAAGGCGTCTAACGCCAAGGTCAACACCTCCAAAACTGTAATATAGATTGGCTCACCCATATTCCCCCACCATTTTTTCTGGAGCTTACATGTGGCACCTTCTGTGACCTGGGGTCCTTACCAGCTCACAATGAGTTGCGCTCAGTGTCAATGAGTAATTAATAGGAAGATATCTCCAGGATTGCCAACTGAATAAAATGGTATATAACACTACAGGGATGGTCCCTGATGGCCAACTTGTTCCTCCTTTCTAAAGTTTGGTTACTTGTGCATGTCTGTCCATTCTCATAAAAATCTACACATCTCTATTTTCTCCTCCGCTGTTAGATATGGGAATCCAAACACCCTCCACAGCACAGTCAATATCATCATAACAGTTTGATTGACCATAGCTGGGGTTTGAAAATGGGCTTAAAGCTGTAAACTAGCAGAGAGGCTGATTAATATGAGAAGATAGGTGAAAAAGACTACTTTATTGAGTTATAAAGTGTTGATACTTTTAGTTTTTTGTGTAGCCATGGTGCCAAAGGGACCTCCATGGCCCCATACAATCAGGATCTTTCACTTTCTTCTGGATCACCTGCCTGGTTGATACCCTCTTTGTTATTCATAGTCCTCATGACCATGTGGTTGGAAGCCACACTTTTGAGGTTTGTGAAGCATAAATGCAATTTCCAGAAAACATATCCATTGATCCTTAGGTGCATGATGCTTCTTGATAGAAATTCTTATAAGTGCCTACAAGTATGGGTTTTGACTAATTTTGGCTCAAAAGTTGACTTAATGATGCTCAATTTTAAAGTAGTAAATTCAGTTCATTCATAATCTCAAATACTGATAACGCCCACTTAATATCCTGTTGGAAAGGGGTATAGGGCCATAAAAATTGACCATGTACTTGGTTTACCACTGTCTCTTGATTGACGTCAGCAATAGATAATCAGAGTTAACCTACTAAATGACCTTAAAGGTTCTGGACTAAAAAATGTTGAACATATTCTGCCAACCTCCTAGCATAGTGATAAAAGAGAACTAGCTCGCCTAATTGAAACAGGGTAAGGAGGGCCATCTGACATTAAATTGAGATGTCTCCCTTCCTGTGGTGGTGACAATTTCTTGAGTGGCTAGGGTCCTAACCGGACAATCTCATTGGCTAAGGCCCTCATGGATAAATCAGAATTTTCAAGAACAGATTTACTGAGTAGGAGCTGAACAATACTTAGACTTGAGGGTTTGCCCATATAGAGCTTTAAAGGGTGACATCTTAATAAAATGATAGCTCATCTGGTAAGCTAGAAAAGCTCTGGGCATATAATGGTTTCAGTGCACACAGTTGAAGCTGGCCATTTCCACAAAATAGATATGAGAGTCTTATTAGCACATTCCACTGCCATATTAGTTGTGGAATTATAGGTGCGTGAAACTTTGATTTTTCCAAAAAACAAAGATATTTCTTGGACTAGATGTGAGGTGAAATTTAGCTCATTGTCCAAAAGTAAAGTTTGTGGGTATCTGTTATGAGTGAAAATGGATCAAATAAGGGAGAGGGTTATGGTTTTTTTCCAGTGGCAGAGGAAATGGAAATACTTTAACCCATTTGGTTAAATGGTCCAAGGCTAGTGGGATATATTTATGGCCATGTAACTCGGTGAGAAGAGGGCCCACCACATTAATGCTGGTGACATTAAAGGGGATTAATGGGGACACAACTGAACGTTGATAACAGGGACTAGACTGACCTTATAATTGACAAGTCATACAGGCTTCTATATCTTCCAGGATTATCTCAACGTTCCAATATGAATAGTATCGGTTCTTTAGCTAATCATAATTTTTTTCACTGCCCCATGTCCCATGGTCATCTGTACTTCAAGAATAACGTAGGTTTGGGAAGAAGGGCAGATATAAGAGGGTTGCACCTTTATAGATTTTCTTATACAGCATTTCCTACATGATCTAAGTGTCTCTGGTCATCTTTCATAGTTCAGTTTGTATCACAAAAGTTTCCAACTTTCTTCTCTCAGGCTGGCTAAATATTATTGTAGAGTCAGTCCTCTTAGAGGTCAAGTTGGTCGGTACCTGAATCATTGAAAGGCCATTGGCGTTCTGATGAATTGCTCATGGTCAATGGATAATGGTAAAAGTGTAGTTCTACATTCTTAATGCCTATCTTGCTAACCAGCCGTTCAGATCTTTCATCTGCTGCAGCCATCAGAGTGAGTAATGATAAGTGGTGATGTTGAAATGGGTGCCATATAGTTTGGGCCAGAAAAGCCTGATTACCAATAATACAGCCAGAAACTCACACATGGAAATGCATAGTACTTGTTCAACATTGCTTAAGGTCTTACTGAAGTAAGTCACTGAGTGATTGTCTTGATCTTCATTATGCTGAGCTAAGATTGCTATAACCTTGACATTGCTAGTGTCAGTGATTAGAAAAAGTGGTTAAGTCAAATGTAATGAACTTAAATATAGTTTAATAAAAAGAGTGGTCTGTGAAGCATTAAAAGACTGCTCCTGTTCAGCCAACCAGTCAAAAGGTAGGCTCTTTTATATAAGGTAGACCAGGGGTTTGGCTAAGTCATCAAATTAAGAAATGAGCTGAAGATAATAACCCACCATGCTGAGGAATACTTGAATATTCCTTAGGCTTAGGGGGCTTGACATCTTCATAATGGCATTGAGTTTATCCAAAATAGAATGAATTCCATTTTTTGAGACCCTGTGTCAGAGGAATTCCATTTCAAATTGGAATAAAAAGCACTTTAAAGGCTTGAGATTTAGTGATGCCTTTCTTAGACGAATAAAAACTTCCCAGAGATGTTCCACGTGGATGTTGAAAGCTCCTGAGAATACATTGAAATCATTTAAGGTATGCGAGGACACAGGATAGCTTTAAGTCCCTTAGGATCTTGTACATGGTGCTTTGGAAGGTGGTAGACGCATTGTAAAAGCCCTGGGGCATCCTCATTAGCGTGATAACCCCTCATTAGCTATTAGCACACATTTTTATCAATCTTCAGATGCTAGCTCTACTTCCCCAGTGCCCACTAGTAAGAACCATAGCAGAAAATATTGAGAAACTGAAAGAAAGCGGAGAGAGTCATCAATTTAGGCCAAGGGGTAACTGTCCTTTTTGGTAATGAAGTTAAGTCTTTGTTATTCCAACACTACACGATGACTTCCATCCTTCTTTTGAACTAACAGTGGTGGGGAGGCCCAAGGGTTAAGGGAAAGCACCAAAAGTCTGGCATCAAGTAGCTGCTTGAGCTCTACAGCCACCTGGCTTCTTCAACCTGATCTTCCAGTAAGGATGGTATCAAATGGGGTAAATATTACCAGTCTATGCGTGGTGTAAAAGGCATTAATTTTACCAAAATTATAGGTAGAGGTTGAGAAGGGGTCTGAGTATTCTTCCAGAATTTCTTAACTTGGCTCTGTTGTTTGTTGGTGAGCTGTCGCCCAATGGAGGTTTTGACTAGAGCACTAATGATGGGTTTCTAACTAAAATCCCTTAGACTTTCAAAGCTATAAACATCATTGATGGCCTCTGCAGGAAGGAGGCAAACATAAGCAGCTGGAGTATTAAGCTTCACTGTCCTAAGTTTGTCAGTGAGGTTAGGCAGCAGCAATAATATGGATCCAGCATAGGCAGGATTTAAAACTCCTGGACAAGTCAGGACCTCCTTGATGGATGGGTTATCCATGCCTTGTACTTCCAGCAATTGCCCTGAGGTAAAATTGATATGTAAATAGATATTGACAATGACCTAAGGCTTTGCAGGATCTTAGTTTGCTTAGGCAGTAATTAAGCATACCTCTAGACCATCTACCGCAGGGTTATCCATACTCAAGGACCCCTTATGTGATATTTGAGCCTGTCAATTTGACTTTTGCTTTCCAACAGGCAAACCAAACTTTAATCTCTATATTGGTGCCACAGGCAGTCCCAAAATACAATGGGACCCTGTGTCCAAATAAGGATAAGAACCTCTCATCAAAGTGCATGATGGCGAAATAGTCCCAGAGAAACTGGGTCTTAAGAAGAAGGTCATAAATTGTGTTGTCTAAAGCAATGACTGAGGTATTCACTTAAATTTTTACAAGGTGAATGGGCAACAAGGATTAAACCCCAGTGGACTGTTTTGTGGTCCAGCTGTGCAGTATTCCATGTAGTATGGAAGGTCAGGAGTGAATATGATGCGCTTCATCAATTTAGACAAAATGATACTCTTACAAGGATCACCGTTAGAAATAGCATGGACAAGGAGTTAAGAAAGTGAATAGTGATGCATGTAAGTAAGCTTCTGTACTGATGGTTAGAGTTAGGAAATATTAAGTTTTGAGAGTTGGTTACTTTTAACAATGAATAACAAATTTAAACTTCTGAGCACGTTGCTTGCTTTGGCTCTCAAGTTAACTTCACAGGTTTCTGCCATGTGCATTGATTGTATTATTAATATTGACTAATTAGGGTACTAATAGTATGGAGATTATCACTTGAGTTGAGCTCTCTAAAACCACATTGAGTATTATGTCCAACGCTAAACTGGTGCTTGACCTTATAACTCTTAGAGGTATCTCTGGAATGGTAGGGAACATCTCCCTCTGAGCTTTCCCTCTCTTGCAGATTCTGTTAAGATCTATATAACAATAGAATAGACAATGGATATATTATCCTTAAACTTATATCCCTAGTATAACTATACACCAAATGTATAATAGTCTAAGTTTATAATAGTAATTGTGCTATTTTAATCTTCTTTATTTACTCAAAAATTAGGGAATTTAAGAGGATCCAGTGATTAACTTTACTGTTGGCGTTTACTGGGAAATATCAGCTTTTGCCAGTTAATTAGCCCTCTAAGGTCACGCCCACAAGGACCTTCCTCATCCGCCTTGTTGGATCTCAAACTAATCATAATTGTGACCTCTTTTTGGTTAATGAAATAAAGTGTCCCCACATGCTCAATTAACCACAGTGGAGCCCCCTATCTAGACTACCAGCCTTCTTAGGTAATGGAGCCTTTACCCAACAACAGCAGGCCGCATTAACTGAAAGCTTAAACTGCAAATTACTACCAGAAGCATTTTTAGTGCTTCAGTAACTAAATATATTTCCTACGTCAATCAGTAAAACTCCTAATTGACTAATATAATTAAAATTCCAATTAGTTAATTGACAATCAAAACCATTAAGTAAATTCACTTTCAGGGATCATCCCTGACAAAACAGTAGCAATCAAGCTGATCAACACAAGGCGGATTAGTCAAAATTCATTAAGATTAATTACCCATTCAATAGTTATCAATTAAAAACAATAACTCAAACATCCACTAGAGGATTTAATCCCCCCTAGTGTGCAAGCAGCTATAATGTAATCTAATCAGGTGGGTAATATGGGCTTATCAAAAATTCCAACAAGAACATAGGAAATACATTATAATAAGAGCAAGTAGTGTCAGTAGTTTATATCATTAAAATGTAACATATCATCTTCTTTTGGTATGACAAAGTTAGACTTTGGAGATTATAAATATTCTTGAGGTAGTACAGGGGTATCAGCATGAAGTACCTCATCCTTCATGATGACTGTCCATTTCCCACCTCCTATGCAAGTCTCTTCCAACAAGTCATTCCACTGTGATGGAATTCAATGAGGTAGGAGCATTGAGATCTGGGGTTCTTATAGTTCTTGATGACGTGGACTTGAGGTTGGCTGGAGAGATGGATGCAGAGGACTTAGGATGCAGGATAGACGCAGATAATTCATGAAGTATTTTATTTTTTTCCCTATATACAGGTTAAGTTGTTTTTCTGGCCAATCAAGTGCATTTGGACCTCAGGATAGGACCACAGTTATGGTTTCAAACAATGTAATAAATTAGTAGTTACAAAGAGACGGTTCTTGGGCATAGAATTAGCTGGAAAACTCCACAGGACTTTTTGCTTTGTTCAACTGAATGCCCATGAACGCCTGCTTCTGATTGGCAAAGATCTGGTTGTTTTTGAACACCAGGATTAGGGCCATACAATTTTTCCCAAGCATAACATTCCTCTAAATGTAGAGTCACAATTTCCTAGGCATTATTATTAGTCATGAGTGAATGTGTTTTACCTTCTGATGATCAGTGGCCTCCTCCATCGAGCTCCTAAGAGCATACAAGAAGGAGTTAATACTTTCCTGCCCCAGTGTGAATTTCTACATGAAACTAGGCTTAAAGTCAGTCACAATATAATTGGAAAGAAGGTTGATGGCAGGAACTGATGCAGGCTTAAAATATTTTGGTTTAAGCAAAGTTATAAGGAGCTTGTTGGTTCAATTGTCATATTTATCATCATAGACCCTCCTGATCCTCATCTTAATTTCATTTCAGAGAGGTGATTGAAGTTTCTAAGGGCAACTTGCTCCTTCAGAGCTTGAATTTGGTACGTTGGAGGAGCAGCTGACCCACAAAAGTACTCAAGGAAGTTTCAAACTCACAACAGGTTTGTTCATGCTGGGTGGTGCATTATCAGTGAGCTTAGCAAATGTGCTGAAGTATCTATCTCATCTGGAAAGACATCAATTGAGACTCAAGGATTGAGAGAGATATCGTCTACTTGGAGTTTTCCTCCTTGAGCCACATTTCATATCTGATCCCATAAAGCAATGAATGCTATTAGAACGTCTTGTTTCCAGGAGTCATTAGAATTGCCTGGTGTAAGCACCATAGAACCATAAGGTACTTGTGGTCCAAGGGGACCTAGGGGACTCCTGGCTCATCAGGGTCTTCCAAAGCTTCAGGTCCCATGGGCCCATAAGGCCCTTCACTCCTGGATGCGATATTGTAGGCTAACTTCTGGTATTGCTGCTAGAGTGTCCACACAAGGACCTCAATCTGGTTAAGGCGTTGGCTCTTGGTGGACTCAAGGTGATGCACATTTTGAAAATGCTGGTCCTCAAGGTAGCCCAAAAATCTACTTTCTAATATAGCTAGTTGATTATGAACCTCATTAATTAGCTGACAACTATTGACAATGGCTTCTCAATTGTTGTGAATTAAAGAGGAGACATTATTATAGAAATTGAAATATTTGAGTGCAGGGTTTATGTAAGCCCTAATTGTCAACTACTTCATGGTGATGCAACCAAACTAATTTTAAGATTTGGTGTATGGCTGAAAGGGCAAAGCTTAGAATAGTATTAAGTACATAAATCTAATTCTCCCATGGTAGTGGGACCAACTTTATTTTTCTTACATCATGGAAGGCACTGAAGAGGCCCAGGAATGACTGGAGCAGCCTCCCATGAAGTAGATGCCATTCAATAGTTGTTGAATAATCTCGTTGAGATTCTCATATTGAGGTTGTTACTAATCATGATAAATGGATGGTAAGGTAAACTTAAAAGGTGGCCCAAATTTCTAGGCTTTCAGGCTGTAGAAAAGGTACTTTGTAATGAGATTTTAAATCTATTAAGTTATACTTTTTGACTGATCAGCAAGTTGATTTTCTTCATTGCTATTATTCTTTTTATTGTGATAGACGTTTTCACTTGAGCAACTTGGAGCCCCATGTAGTGAGTTCCATTTATTATAGTGTAACAGCTTTGTAACTGTAGATAGAGTGAAAAAATGTGCTTGAAGCTGTAAAACTGGCAGAAAGGATGATGACAAAAGATAGGATGAAGTACACTACTATAACGAGTTAAAAGGTGTCAATATTTATAAGGTGTGTGGGGCATGGTGCTGAGGGGCCTCCATGGCACATATAAACAGGATCTTTCACTTCCTTCTGGATCACCTGTCGGGTTAGAGACCTCATTTACTGCATCATCATTGTAACTGTGAAGGTAAAAGATGTGCTTTCAAGGTTTAGGAAGAGGAAGTGCAATTCCAGAAGGCATCACCATTAATTCACAGGCTCATGATTCTTCCTGTTAAAAATTCTCATTAGTGCCTTTCAAGGATGGGGTTCAATTGTGTGGGCTCAAAAGCTTACTTATTGAGGCTTGATTCAGGAGTAGGGATCTTTTCTCACTCATTATCTCAAATCTTGGCAGTCAAAAACAGTGACCTCATAATGAAGGGGCTGGGGCTTCTAGATACCCGCCAGCATGCCAACTCCATTTACCTGAAGCTCATTTGATCAGTTGTCTTTTGGAAAGTGACCCCATGCCACAATGGGCACTTGCCCTCCACCAATCTGCATTTGCATCTCTGCGCCTTCCTAGAGCATGAAAGACATCTTAAGAGAAGTAACTTACTAGCTATCCAGGCTATCACTTTAAATCCTCATCCAAATATTGGAATCAATATTCCTTGCCCTGAGATGAGTGAGTGCATGGGTGTAACACGCCTTCTCATACAGAAGGGATGGAGCAGGCCTCAGCTCCTGTCGCCATGTGATAGTACATTAATGAATAGATAGTCACATCTCTCTTCAACACATTTAGTGACCTCCACTTGGATACGCCTTCTTAAAATCCTTTCTTTCTTAATGAGAATAAACCTCTGGAGACTCTGGCAGCATGTACATTACCTAATAACTCTGTGAAGGTGTTAAAAACTTTATTTGTGTACTCCATTGTTCCTACAGGAAAGGGGATTTAATTGGACCTACCTTTCATCACTTCAGCTGCCCCCTAATGTTTGAGGCCTATTGACTTCCATCCTAAACAATTTTTACCATCCCAGGTGTCAGCGCGTTCTGGGCCAAGGTCTAAAAAACTCTCCATGCCATTCCATGGCCGGGCAGACCAGTTTAAGAGTAGTTCTTTGAGCAGACCCTACCTAGATGGCACTGACCCCTCTGAGTCCTTACCTATGCCATGATAATATGTAGAATTCAAAATTCATTACTTTGAGCAGATTTTGACTTGCAAATTTGTACACTACAGCGCAGGACTTCTGACTTCCAAGTGCAAGTTGAAATGGCCCTGAAAGTCCTAATAATGTCATTAACCTTCCTTCACTCAGCATCAACTGCAGCATGGCTCTGACACACCAACAACCTTTCTTTCACTATGTCTCCTCCATCTCCTTCCCTCACCTCAGACTTTTAGGAGCCCAGGCGTAATTTAATAAACATTTATGAATCCCCCTTGTTCAGGACCATTTAGTACTAAAAATAGAAATAGTGTACTCAACTAGTTAAGAGTACCCCTTCTTGCTAAATATATTAAAATCCAGAAAAGGGGAACTTCATAAATGAGTAGTAATAAATACCCTTCTTTAAATTAATAACTCCATCATATTTAAACTTTCAATTATATCCCAATAGGTATCTCATTATGGATATTGTACAGAGCAACTGTGGGAGATGAAAATATTTTTGCCAAATTAAATTGGAAAGGAAGAGTAGTCACCTATTGCTTTGGTGTTGTTTGAACCTGCAGTGCTATATTTCTAGGTGTGCTTGAGGTCTGGGGCGAGTTTGATCTTTTTGATGATCAAAAATGAGATGATATTGATTGGTAATCCCATATCCAAGATATCCATACCTCAGAATTTCATAAACACCACAAATACTTTGGTTATTGTTCATCCACTTTTTGCAGTAGGGCTAAACCTCTTTAATATGGAACGTTGCATTTAGATTTCTTACATTCAAAGAATATTTCTTCTTGATTTCCATTTGGACTGTGTATGCTACAGATGGGCCAGATTAGTAGGGCAAGGTACTAGTCAGCATCACTGGCTGTATCAATTACTTTAAAACACCAATGACTTGTTTACAGTAGTGGTCCTCTTGGGCTTGAGCATCATTAATATTATTAAATTTAAGCAATCTGAGATGCCAATCTCAGTGGGTGTACCTAAAATGTAAAAACATGTTTTTTTGTAACCAACTTCAATGTCATAACTAGACTAATCTAGATGCACATTGTAATAGAATGAATTCTGTTCATTGATTCATATAAATTGAGATACTAGGAATTGTGGTATCATGGTGACAGTTTAAATCAATTATACCTCAGTTTAAAATAATTGTTTCTTTTATTAATTATCACTCAATTTATAGGAGTTAGAGCACAATTTCAACTGGAATGACTTTGGAATCATCCATTGCCCATGCCTAATTAATTTCTAGTTTTGACTCAAAGGTCAGGTTTATATTATGGCGTATCCTATTCCAACTATCCCAAGTTGAAATTCTATCTTGTTTATGGTGCTCATCCTTTGTTCCCACCATTTGTGGGCTACCTCACCAGATAGGCCAATCTCAGATATGCGGTTAGTGTTGCTTAATATTTATTTAAATTATAAAGTATTTGGTTGGTTCAGTTTATAATCCAGGTTGGTCATCAATCTGTTCAGAATCACATGGACATTGAACCCTCACCAACCAGGTGCTGTAAGAAGCGACCTCAAGGCCCCATAAGATTTGAGGTCATTATGAGGTATCAATGAGCCTGCCAATCTCGCTGCACCTTGACCTGGTTGTGGTCACCAGTAAAGATGTCTGTAAGTGCGCAACACCAGTAAGAGCATACTCAAGAATACAATCAGTTGGCAGAGGCTTACAGAGTATTGGCTGCCACACTGAATTACCGCTCCAAATGGGCAATTCACCCAAGTCACCACCAGGCTCTTTTTGTTAAAGTGTATGACAATCAATCTGTACTTGATGGCTGACAACCCCAATATTACCCTAATATGTCACTCAATTGAGACACCCTCTTTTTAACATAAGGTTAAGTGTATTGGGATGGCAAGCAGGGGTCATGGAACATTGTTTGTTACACACCTGAGGTAAGCAATTGACAATATTTTAAGTACTTTAGGCTGGTTGGCTTTAGAGGTGCCTGTCCCTAATCAGACCTCCTTTTTTCTAATCAGTAAGGGCAGGTTTTTATTTAAACAATTATCTATGGTTGATTATTTTTAAAGCAATAGCATTAATTAATTTTCACCACCTTCCTAGTTTTATTTCCACCATGGTATACAGTGTATATTTTGTGTAAACCTTCTGGGTGGTTTCTGGCTTGTGCACATCAACTACATAAAGCAAAGTTTTTTTAATATCTAAACAGAGTTGAAGCTTTGTTTAACTGATGTGATGTGCATGGCTAAGCTAGAATTACTATATAAACCAGCAACAATAGCAGCTATGGCATCATAAGAGTGGGAAATTTTGAGTTCATCAGAGTTAAACCTTGATTTAAAAGCAATCTACAATTTAATCTGTGGTATTAGTTTGATGTAGTGCAATCCTTGTGAAGGCATATTTCTTCATACTCAAGTCTTGCTTGTAACTTAAATACATAATGACGCTTCTTTTACTTCACTCCAAGTCTTCATTTTGTCTATGTGAGGTACCTAACCTTTTTTCCATGTGACTTAAACTAGACAAGATATGCTTACATTTTGATGGTCAGTTGCACATTCCATTGTGACCTCATAGACGTAGAGGAAGGATGTTATACTTTCTTCTCCAGGTGTAAACTTGTCCTTAAAGGTAGTCTTGAAGGTAGTGGCTCTCAATTATTTGACAAATATACTCTAAAAGAAATCTTAAACAATGATTTCAGTATGTGTGTTGCTCAAAACTTTTCAAATGAGTTGGCAAATATGATCCTGCAGTGGATTATGATTCTGCTCCATTTCTAAAATGGTATATTTGGTGCAACTTCTAACAAGTTAATGTGTCTTTTGAGAACAACTTTATCATTCTTCAGGTTCTTAACGTGGATATCAAGAGCGCTAAGCTGATAAGCAGTGGAGCCAGAAACTTTTAAGAGTTTGTTCTTGTCTTTTAATAACCCAGTGCGCCAGTTTTAGACTCCCTTTATCTCTTGGCATTCAGTGCTTTAAAAATCCTGTCCTTCTTGTATTTTAATTCTTCCATAAGGGTATTCCAGCGTTGCTTATCTCTATTGAGGTATCAGTCTTTTAGTCAATGTCCTCTCAACTGGGTGATTTGCTCCTTATATTACTCTCTGATTTGATGAGATACTTGGCAATTGAGTGGGTAGCTCCTGAGTTGCATAAGATACCAGATTCTTCTCAACTTGGTCTATTTTGACACAAGGTTCTAAGATACTAACTAAGCCTCTGAGGTTTGGTTTGCTTCAAGATCATTAGTTCACCTTAGAACAAGCTTTAGTCAGGACCTGAGGAGATTGATTTTGTTATTCTTCATTATGACTGCTTATTAGAATCAAGGCCGCCATTTCCCCTATAGCTTTGGTATCCTGATGTTGAAGCTCTTGGGCAAAATCTCCAATTAGCCTCTAGGTCCTTGCATTGGACTCCACATTTTCCCTTTCTGAGGAGTTCCATAACTTTCTCCACATAATTGATAACTCCAAAATCAATAAAATCAATTTAATATGAAGTCAAATGATATTGGAACAACTTTCTTTGATCACTTGGCAAACGTCTCCTATACTTTGTGGTGCTAAATTATATTCCTGTTCATAGGACACTCTTAACGCTCTTTGGGTATTGATGTGATAATGAAGCTCCTCATTATGGACTCCTAGTAAGTGCACATCATAGTGAAAAGCTAGGTGTATAAATTGCATAATGTATTTAGGATAGATCTGCATTTGAACATTAAGTCTTAAGGAGAACTAGATTCATGTTTATTCATGAGAGTCATGTCTACAGTAGACGCCCTTTCAAAGCTGGATCTTACTCTGGAGTTTATGTGTCCTCAAGTTAAGCCTCTGACCACTTCATCAAAATCCAGGTTAGACGTTAAGGTTCCAGGATATCCAGTGGATTTACTTGTATCTTTTAAATATGACCAAGGGTGGACTTCCCATTTGGTCATCATTACCATTTCCATTTTGCACCCAGAGGGTTCATTATAAATAGAATTTTTTTATTGGTGTGATCAATCAAATGCAAAAATAATTAAATAATGGCTGTGTCTCCTGTAGTGAGAACCAGCCTGTAGGGCTTCTGTTTTTGGGGGGCTCAATGGTCTATTCCCAAGAAGCCTGACAGTATGTACTTGGTTTGATTCTAAAAATTTCACAAGTAATAATTTTTTAGAGTGGCCAAGTCTCTCCTAGGTTCTCAGCAATTAGAGTATCCATCCTATGATAAGAGGCAAAGGGGCTTATTGAAGCAAAGCCACCAAAACGGAGATTTAGAATAAAAAGGCGTAACTATATTAAGAAAATAGCTTTTGATGTTTATATGTTACTTCTAACAATATAATCCTATAAGGAAAATAAAAATTATAATTAATATAGGGAGCTATCTAAATTATGGCTATTCAGTATTACACTTCCAGGTTCATGAATGACTTTGTAGCACAAATTCTATAGGCGAAAAATGTGCTTTGCTTAGCCCATTCAGATGTCACTTTGTTTTTTAAATCAGTCTTTGGGATGATTCAAAATTTATACCGTTTGAGGCACTGTTCAATTTTTAGCCTCATGAGGCATCTTATGGAGTTGTCATCTCATGTATTGTGATTCTAATATTTTGTTTAATTGATACATTCTTTTGGGTATTGAGGTCTTTTGCAAACCTAAGAGGATCTTATAGCCAGCTAATTTATCATTACAAGTTAGATTATCCATAAAGTGAATTAAATGCTTTTCCAAACCCTAGAGAAGACTTGTTTGATAATTTTCTCAAAGGATTAGTCTGATTTATATTCTTCTTATTATGCCTGATACCTTGATATCTGAAAGGACTGGTAATCAGATCATCTGCCATCTTTCTATAAAATATTGGCATTATTATAATAATCTAGCTGGCTTCTGAACCTAAAGTTCCTATTAAACTGCATGCTTGCCCAGGAGATGCTGATGTTTGGAGTAGATCCACAGACAATAGTTATTTGTTTGTTCACAGAGGGCACCAATAGGCAAATTGGAGGGTCTATTTTTTGTGTACAAAAGATTCTTTCTCATAACTTCAATATACAACCATGTTGAAGCTTTAGAATTGTACATATTTGGACCTCTTTAGAGCATACCATAATTTTATTAACCTCTGAATACAACAGGAAAGTTAAGTATGAACTTTATAACAATTTAACTGTACCTGGATTTATATGCACTAGATAAGATTGACAATATTAAAGGTAGATTCAATAATTTCATTTTATTAATATGATCATAAAAAGTATCTATAGAATTTGAAAACAGGGGTATCTAAGGTAATTTCTTGATTTATAAGAAATAAAGTATTCCTCTCAAAACCAATTATGCATTTGCTGCATGGTTTCAGGTCCAGTGGAGTCCATTTCTTTGATCCTCTAGTATCTTCTAGTTTTTTTCTTAGTTGTTATAGATCTTAGGTCTACTAGTGACCACGTGGCTGTTGCTCTTTTTTCTCCTGGTATTCTTGTAACCCTTGTGGCAGTTTCAATTGCTCAGGTATATCAGTAGCCCTAACTATTGGAGTTTGCAAAAATAATTTACTTCTCATTTTTGGTAATAATTGTGTTTCTAAGCATTGTACAAATTGAAAATTCTTTTTTGACATGGTTTTAATAGTTATCTTATCATTTGCAGTTGAGCCCAGGGTATAAAAGTGTGTTCCTTTGAGGCGTCATCTGCACCATTGTGCACATAGTTGTCTAGACTGGCATTTATTATTTAAGGTTCTCTAATGTCATTCTGACCACCATCTAGTACTAAAAAAATGTCATTCTGACCAGCTGGTAAATTATTTTTTGGTGGTTAGGGGGTATATAATGGGCTTTGTCAACAGAGATTTTAACCTTTAAAGCCTATAAAAGGACTTTGTATTTTTGTAAGACATTTCAATTGCTGGATGAGTTAGTTATTACATAATCAATTTCTAACAAGCTAGATGATTAGTACCTATATTACTATTATTAATTTTAAAGGTTTTATTGGTTTTCTAATAGGATAAGAAATAAACTTCTATAGTTGATCATTTCCCAACATTACTATCTCCAAGATGAGACTTGTTTAAAGACTTCAAGTGCAGGGCTTGACACAAGTATAGGTAATATGGGTGGTGTCATCCTTAATGAAATACTCAATTTCTCTCCTCATGACAACAGTTGTAGGTCCCATCCTGACAGCTTGTAACTTCTTGGGTTGTCTTCTATCATGTAATAGAACATCACATCCTTTCCCACCTTAAATATGGACAACTTGGGTTTTTGGTCATTCTCATTATAAACTTTATATAAAAAATCATTATGTTGCTGCTGACATACAGCTAAAAGTGACTAGCTTTTCTTCTAACTCTTCCTTGTTTTTTCTAGGAGATAGATTCTTCCTAGCTGCGTCCATCAATGAAGCTAAAAAACTCAGTTAAGCTGCTTCTCATTATTATAACGCCTTTAATGGAGACAAGACAATAGTCCTGTGGTAGCTTAACCATTAAGGAAATTAAGTCTAATGAAAAAGATGTCATACTTTAATCCGTGGTTAACCACATTCTTCTATAAGATTAAAAAAAATGTTCCCTTGACTCTTTTCATTCCCCTTTGGTATATAATGTATAGTGCCAATCATCCGATGTTCCAAGGAAAGGGTTGGATTCTATCAGGGGTACTCCAATACCCACAATAGCATCCATAGTCCACACAAATTGCCATTTTGTGTATTTTTGAAAAGAATCAATTTAGGGACAGTCAAGTAAAGTATTGATCTATGAACATCAATTCCAACCTGACTACTAAACTAAGAATGGATGTAATCTCACCCACACTTCTTGCAATGAGGAGAGGTGCTAGGTTTTTTAGAGATGGCTGTGTCTGCCCTTTTTGGTTTGGCTCATAACTAGGTTGGCCTAAATGTGCACCTGGTAATGGGGTGCTGCCACCATATCTTCAATTTTAGCTCACCCATGTCCTTTTTAACATTTCAATATGCTGCTTATCTTCTTCAATATGGATCAGGGTATGGCGTATCAAATTAGAAATCTGGGTGTTTGATTTAGATGGGGATTTGCATGCATGTGACCTTAGACGGGTGATAAGTGAGGAAGCTCTTTGATGTGGGTTCCTTGATTTTCCCAATCGAGGGATGCTAGTATCAAGAACCCAAGGGAAATGGCCTCCGCCATCACCAAGATCAATGAGTGGGGCCTCTAAATAAGTTGTGGCAGGTTTTTGAAGGGCGCATAACATTTTTAAACTTAAATGTTCTAAAGTTTTTCTGGTTTATTTATACTATTAAGGGAAATACAAAACACCAGGCCTACTATAGATAGAAAACAGGGTTTTTATACTGTTATGGGTTGAGGGGTTGTCTTGTGAACATCTATAAAAAAGTGAGTGGTGATCAGATTTTTCCAGGGATTCCAATAACTTGTCTTGAATCATTTTCTTATGGTTTCCATTTTTCACTGAGACCTTCATAACTGGACTTGGCGAGTTAAAGCGCTTTAACTTGAAAGGTTTTAACAACTTTTAAGGATGCCAAACTTTTTGCATAATATCCTCCATGGTTACCCCATTCATAAAAGTTTTCATATTTATTGTGGTGGTTGAGGTCTATCCTCAGCATCACATTGCCCTGATCTTTGGTAAGACAGGGCAGGCTGTGTCTGTATGTATGGAGGAGGAGGGGGCGTTGGTTCTGGCAAGGACGCCTAAGGGGCCGGAGCTTGGAGTAGGCCAAGGAGCAAGATGGGCGTCCAAGTCAGAACAAAATGGAAAATGAGTAAAATGGGTAGTTTTGAGATTCAATTTGGATTCGAATCAAGAATGGAATGGAACGGGTGCTTGGGAGTTTCGCAGTTCAATTGGGATTCAAAATGGAACTGGCGCGGAACTGTTGAGGATTGGAACTGGCATGGAATCATTGAGTAAGGATTCCGCGATCCTGCTGTAAAGTTTACACCAAACATAATTCAAGCTGGCACCATAAGCTTATATTATATTTTATTTTAGCTTTTAACATGTGTATATAGGGAAGGAACTGGGAGCTGGAGGCTTCTCAGTTCTGTTTTCTATCAACTTGGCTAAATATTAAATAAAAGAACTTAAAATTCATATATTTACAATTTGGTTTATTTAAAGATATTGCCTAACTGCAGCCATGTTTGTCTTAAATCAACAAGAATTGGACTTTAAGAGTGAGCTTGGGAGGGCTATTGCCTCCCTCTATACCTTGTCTTGGAGTCAAGGCATGTTGCTGGGGTTAAGTATACTTGCAACTGTCTTCCAGGGGTGCTTGTCCAATCTTGTAGCGCGCGCACCAGGAGAGTAGTATCAGGAATCCTGTCAGCCCTATGGTCTTTAACATGGATCCTGTTGCCCAACTCATTTGTGGCTCATTGGAAGGAGCCAGTGCGTTACATTAAACAGAACTCATTTACTTTCCTGTTGTTGTGGTGGCAAGCAAAAGAGGTGCCAGAAGAAGTTGTGTTTCCAATGTGGTATAACCATACTGCAACACTCTTGATGGTGATATTCTCCACCGTTTTTTTGCTTCATGAATTATACCAGGTTTTAGAGTGTGTGTCCTGGGATGGTGGGAAAGTGGTAGGGCCTGGGAAGGATAAAGGAAGAATTCCCACGGTTTTAAAATTGGAAGACTTGGAACTGATCCACCAGACGTTTAGCTGGGTTCAGTTTCAGGGATGTTTGACAAAGGCAGCGGGTGGAGAGGATTCGTTTGCCTTGCAGTTAAGTCAGGTTCTGTTGGCACTTCCAGTAAAGCAGTCAAACTGGGTGTGAGAACTTTTAGAAGAGCATTCAGGGTTACCCGTATCAGTGGAGGAATGTCTGGATTGGATTGACTGTGCAGCATGTCCAGATGAGGCGCAGGATTCGGCCTGGGCGGCGTTACTGCAGTGTGGCCAAGGGAAGAAGTCAGTGGAGGAGTATGGCCAGATGTTCCGCGCATTGGCAAGAGCAGCAAAAAGCACCTGAGACTCAGCTTCTGCGCATGTTTTGCCAAAACTTGCAAGCTGATTTATTATTGGAAATGGCGGCGGTGAAACTTGCAGCGACGTTGGAGGAAGAGGTGGATTTAGCCTTGCAGGTAGAGTGACAGTTGAGTTTGGTATGGGCCCGTCAGGAATTTGTGCAACCCCCAGGGGGATTCTGAGGACAGAGTGGTGGAAGAAGGGCAGGTTCAGAGCCCATACATGGTCCTAAGGGGTTTAGCTATGTGGAGGAAGGAAAGAAGAGTCAAGGAAATCCTGAGAGTATGGTTGAGGTGCGGGAGATGGGGATTCCCATCAAGATTACCGCTCAGGATCCTGAGGCTCAGAATAAGAAGGCTCCTTATAATTTTTGCAAGAAGCCAGTGAATCTGGTGCCTCAAAATAAACCGCTTACTTCATCTTATCCCTATCTGATTTTGCCCATCAATGTGCTTGTGGGGGATGAAGGAAGGGATTGCGGTGAAGTTCTAGCTTTGATTGACACCAGAGCTGGGGAAAATTATGTTGAGAAGAAGTGGGCAAGAAGCCATGGATTGTCATTACAGAAGGATGGATGGGTGTCGTTGGCAGATGCCTCCAAAAAAATGGCAGTATGGTGAGTGCAGGCTAAGGTCCTGTTGAGGCAAGGCCTGGAGGTATTCAGGGAGGAGTTTAACGCCGTAGCTCACCTGCCACATTCAGTGGTGCTGGGGATGAGATGGTGGCACCATTTCTGCCCACAGTTTGATATGAAGAGAAAGAGGGTTCTGTTGTCACCTAGAGGTCAGGGGACATGTAAATGGACGTTTCAGTCCCAAGGTTCGTTGGTGAAGCACATGGGTGGAATCACCTCAAGTGTGTCAGTGGAAGGATTGCTGAGGGAGTATCAGGATTTTGTGGAGGTGTTTGAGCCTAAAGGTGATGCGCCTTTTTCGCCTACAGGGGATTTTGCATTTGGATTCTGGCTCAAGGAAGGCTCTGAGTTACCAAAGGGCTGTCCAGTCTATCCGTTGAATCCATGGGCCTGAGAGGCATTGGAGGATTATGTCCATAAGATGCTGGATATGGGTTTGATTGTGCCTTCCAAGTCACCGGTGGTTTCGCCAGTCCTGTTGGTTCCCAAGTCAGGGTGGGAGTTACGTCCTTGTGTTGATTTCTGACGCCTTAATGAGGTGACGGAACCTGACCCTTATCCAATGCCACTCATGGAGAACATTCTGCCCATGATTTCCGGGTGTGAGGTGTTCACCAAATTGGATTTGGTGGACGCTTTCAATCAAATTCCTGTTCGCCCTGAGCACCAGCGGTATATGGCATTCAAATGTCATCTGGGAAACTTCAAGTATAGGGTTATGCCATTTGGGCTACGCAATGCCCCTGCAGTTTTCCAGCGCATGATTGATCATGTATTGGGGGACTTAGTGGGTAGGTGTTGTGTTGCTTATATGGATGACATCCTGGTGTTTTCCAGATCGGCACAGGACCATGTGAGGGATGTGAGAAGTGTGTTGAAGGTGGTTAGGAACGCGGGCTTGAAGTTGAAGCCATCCAAGTGCGAGTTCAATAAGGAATCGGTGTCCTTCCTAGGGGAACGTGGTCCTCCAAGAAGGGATAGCAATCTGTCCTGATAAGTTGCGGGTGGTGCGGGAATGGAAAGCTCCTGGGAATAGGACTGAAGTGTGAAGCTTTTTGGGGGTGGTGAATTTTGTATGGAGGTTTTCTAGGGATCTGGCCCAATGGGCTGTGCCGTTGACAAGACTGATGGGAAATGTGCCGTTCATTTGGGGGGAGGCTGAGGAGAGGGCATTTCAGCAAGTGAAGATGAGTCTGCTGACAGCCCCAGTTCTGGCACACCCTGACCCAAACAAACCATTTGTGGTAGAGATGACGCGTCAAATTTTGCACTTGGAGCCGTGTTGTTGCAGGAAAGTAAAGATGGGGTTGAACATCCTGTCTGTTACTTCAGTCAGAAGATGGCACCAGCTGAAACCAACTATCCAGTTTATGATAAGGAACTTTTGGCAATAGTTGCAGCTTTAGGGGAGTGGCAACACCACCTATTGTATGCCAGGCACCCGGTTGTCATCTGAACGGACCATTGAGCCTTAGAATACTATAAGTCCCCACACCTGATGAACTAGAGGCAGGCCCGGTGGCACTTAGAGTTGGTTCAATATGACCTGCGGTTTGAATACAAGCTGGGAAAACAAAATATCTTGCCAGATTTATTGAGCCGTGATTCTGGACTGGTGTTTTCCAATGAGGAGTTGAGGAAGTTCAATACAGCCATGATGTTGCCACAGAACCTGTTTGCAACGATCCAGGGCTGGAGAGAAGGAATGGCAGGAAGAATCTGGACTGCACAGCAAAGATGTGAGCTGGGCCAACGGATAAGAGAAGAGACAGGAGAAGGTGAGGCAAGCAGGGGGCATGCGGGATTCTCAGTTTGGGGTGGTATCATACGCCATGAGGGAAGTATTTGGGTCCCTGTAAAGAGTCTGCAACAAGAGGTAATGGCAGCTAATCACGACCATCCTCTGGCAGGTCATCCTGGTCAAGAGAAGATGTTAGATCTTGTTTGCTGTCACTATTCGTGGAGAGGTGTGGGTGCAGCAGTGCAAAGTATGTTTCGCGTTGTGTGGTTTGCGCCAGAGCAAAGGCCCAATGGGTGGCACCAGGGGGGAAATTGAAGCCGCTTCAAATTCCTTCTAGGCCATGGTCCTCAGTGAGTGTGGACTTCATCACAGGACTGCCCAAGTCACAGGGGATGGATGCCTTGATGGTGGTGGTGGATCGCCTGACTAAATATGCAGAGTTTTTCCCTTGTCAGTCAACCATTTCTGCAAAGGTGGCAGGACAGATTTTTGTAAATGAGGTTTCTCCAGACATGGGGTGCCTGAAGAGATTGTGTCAGATTGTGGTCCGCAATTTACATCTAAATTTTGGCTCCACATGTTGGGGAATCTAAAGATCAAGGCTTGCCATTTGTCAGCATACCATCCTCAGTCAGACGGCCAAACTGAGAGAGTAAATCAGATATTGGAGCGATATTTGAGGTGCTATGTATCAGGGCTGCAGGATGACTGGATATATTGGGTGGAGCTGGCCCAATTTGCTTATAACAATCATAAGCATTCATCCACGGGTATGACCCCATTTTTTGCAAATCACAGCCAACACCCAGAGGGTATGGGGCCCAGGGAGCAAGGTCAGAATCCAGCGGCAGATGAGCTGTCGCGAGATACCTGGGACACCCTGGAGCTCCTGAAGAAGAATTTGGTGGAGGCGGTCGCGGCTCAGAAGAGGAAGGCGGACCAGCATAGATCTGAAGGTAGAGCAGACAGGAGAGGTGATTGGGTCTTGGTGAATGCTCAGAACTATGCCTTGCTTGTAAGGAGCTGGAAATTGGGGCCAGTGGCATTGGGCCCATATCAGGTAGTGAGGGCGGTGAACGAGGTGGCATTTGAGCTGAAGCTCCCAGAAGGGTCAAGAGCCCATCTGGTGTTGCATGTATCGCAGCTCAAGCCATTCTTTGGCCAGCCACCTGAAAGGGTTTCTCCTTTATTTCCAGCTGGAGGAGGAGCCGAAGAGTATGAAGTTGAGAAGATTCTTGACACCAAAGTGGTGCAAGGACGTCGTTCATTCTTGGTACGTTGGGTGGGTCATCCTATTGAGGAGTCCACATGGCAGTCAGCTAGGGATTGTGCCCGATGTCCTGAGAAAATCCAAGAGTTCTTCCTGTCTAGGGGGGTGATGTGACAGTTGAGGTCTATCCTCAGCATCACATTGCCCTGATCTTTGGTAAGACAGGGAAGGCTGTGTCTGTATGTATGGAGGAGGAGGGGGCGTTGGTTCTGGCAAGGACGTCTAAGGGGCCGGAGTTTGGAGTAGGCCAAGGAGCAAGATGGGCGTCCAAGTAAGAACAAAATGGAAAACAAGTAAAATGGGTAGTTTTGAGATTCAATTTGGATTCGAATTGAGAATGGAATGGAATGGGTGCTTGGGAGTTTTGCAGTTCAATTGGGATTCAAAATGGAACTGGCGCGAAACTGTTGAGGATTGGAACTGGCATGGAATCATTGAGTAAGGATTCCGCGATCCTGCTGTAAAGTTTACACCAAACATAATTCAAGCTGGCACCATAAGCTTATATTATATTTTATTTTAGCTTTTAACATGTGTATATAGGGAAGGAACTGGGAGCTGGAGGCTTCTCAGTTCTGTTTTCTATCAACTTGGCTAAATATTAAATAAAAGAACTTAAAATTCATATATTTACAATTTGGTTTTATTTAAAGATATTGCCTAACTGCAGCCATGTTTGTCTTAAATCAACAAGAATTGGACTTTGAGAGTGAGCTTGGGAGGGCTATTGCCTCCCTCTATACCTTGTCTTGGAGTCAAGGCATGTTGCTGGGGTTAAGTATACTTGCAACTGTCTTCCAGGGGGTGCTTGTCCAATCTTGTAGCGCGCGCACCAGGAGAGTAGTATCAGGAATCCTGTCAGCCCTATGATCTTTAACATGGATCCTGTTGCCCAACTCATTTGTGGCTCATTGGAAGGAGCCAGTGCGTTACATTTATTACATCCTCAGGACTAAAAATTTCTTTTTGGGGCCTTTTTATTAATAGCACACAGTGATTCTACCTCTTTTTAAGATTCAGTTATAGATTTCTAGTTTGTTTTTGGACTTCTGTCAGACGCTCTTGATTTTATCAGGTATGCCATGGCAGATTTTGTGATAATGAGGAACTAGGATGCCAATAACTTGGGGCTGGATGATCTTAATCTAAGGGGGGCAGCGGCCACCCATAGCTCATCAAGAGTGGGCCCCAAGTCCACTATTTTACTAAGGTAGTGCTTAGGGTGTATATTCTTTATCAATTGAAAGGGTTGTAGCGTCCTGTCCATCCTGGTGACTGCGACGGTTACTCTTACATTACCCTTTATATAAAGAATAAGGTATACTCCCCCTCCAGGGCCTATACTAATGAAAGGTTTTTATGTGAAGGAGGGATTTTAATGGCAGCAATACTGGAAGGCTTGAAATGGAAGGGGCGCGGGTGCGTCAGGTTTTAAGGTATAAATTATATTGGTCACCTCACAGATATTAGTTCAGTTCCAAGTGGTAATCCAAATGTCTTATGCGCTGGATTTCTTTTCCAGGCTCCAGCTTTAAATCACCCGCTTGACTCTCCAAGCGTCAAAAACCTCCTCCACTTTGAATTATAATGCTCCTTCAGTCAGTATCAATTGACCTTAGCTGGTTTATTTTGTCTTTGAATGGAGGTAGCATGGAAACATGAAAGGCTGTATGGGTTTTTAAATAGGGGGCTCCATGTGGAAAGACTTTCTGGGTAGACATTTGCTAAGAGAAATGAGCCTGCTTTCTTGCACACCAGCTCACGGTATGGAACTTTGAGGTGGAGATACTGCATGTCCACAATCACAATGTCAACTACCTGGTAGCTTGGGGAATCATGTCATTTTTAGTTTTAGTTATCGCTTGGCATCCTTAGTAACTTTTTTCAGCTGCTTTTGCACTTGTTGGTGTATCTTTTATATGTGCATTACAAAGCTTTCTGCTTCTGTAAACTCAGAGCGTATTTTTGAGGGCTGATAGTGGGAGTGGGGTTATAGCCTAGATTGGCATGCATTGACGAAATTCTCATAATCACATGGAGGGAGTTACTATACATGAACTGGGCTAGGGGGAAGTTGGCCACCCAATTGTCCTGGGAAAAGTGGTGTATCAGCGGAGGTATTGTTTCAGTGACAGTTTGTTTATTCCATTTGTATATTGGATTGTGGGTAGCATGCCAATGACTTAAACAGTATCATTTTAGCATGTCAACTAAGGCGTCATGGAATTTTAGGCAAATTGTGGGCCTCTGTCACATATAACTTCTTGTGGTGTACCAAACATGGTGAAAACCTGGCACAAATAACTGAGCCATGTCCTTGGACATGGTTGTTGTCAAGAAAGGGTAAATATGACATACTTTATAAACCAATCTAAGACAAACATGATTGTATCAAATGCCTGGGAGGTTGGCATGACTACAATGAAGTCCACCAATACTGATACCCAGGCCCTGTCATATGTTGAAGTAAGTGCAAGGTTCCATTGTAACCTGTGCTTTCTGGTTTTGATTGCACACAGATAAGGCAGCGTTCCAATCAGGTGGCACATCCTTTTTAACACATTCAAAAAGTATGCATGATTTATCAAGTTGATTCATCTCTTAGTGACAGGATGTCTAATGGTTTGCAGATTATATCATTACCTTTTGACCTAGTGTATAAATATTTGGGTACCATACTCAATTCTAGAAGTAAATCACCCTATTTTTGGGAGTACTATCCATAGGAACTTACCTTTGCTAGTATCTTGTTCTTCAGGCATTCCTTTGAGAGTTCCTGATTGAGCAATTGATATGACATCTAGGAGGGAGACTTTAGTAATGTAAATTGTAGTTGTTTTGTGGGTAGTCTGATGGGGGCTTCAGAATTAATGTTTGTTTCAATAATGGACTTGATGGATGGTTTTTTATTTTAATGGGGTGATAGTGACAATAGCAATTGCCTCCATTAGGGGTTCTGCTAAAAATTGTTTTGGGAGAATCACCATTATCATTTCTGCGTCTTCCATGTGATGGGTTCTGGAAGACAGGCTTCTGCTCAGAATATTTTGTAGTATGTGCATCACCCCTTGGATAAACTCATATTTGAAATTGAAGATGAAAAGACTACAATGAGTCCTGATCTACCAATATGCCTGCTTCTGTAATTATGGTAGTACGTCAGTTACTTGTGGTCTGTGAGCACTGTCAATAGTATTTCACTCCCTGAAGCAAGTATTTCCAGTGCATCATTGACCAGGTAACAGCAGCCAGTTCTTTTTTGTGGATCACCCATGAGCATTTGGCGCCAGTTTATCCTTTGGAAGAAATATTATAAAAGGTGTTTTCATCTGTTGTACTTTTTGAAGCAGAACTGTCCATATGGTCTTTCCAGAGGCATTCTATGCTACTATGAACAGTTATCTTTGTCAGCATGGCGCAGGGCAGGCGCAGTGTAAAATCCGCTTTGATGGGTTTAAAAGTCTATGACATTCTTTATTTTTAGGTGCGTTAATTCTCATTAGGAGACTGAAGGGGGAAGCCAGTTCTGAGATTGGTAGGGAGAATTTTTTAGAACATGACTGACCTAGGAAACTGTGAAGCTGATCTGGTTGTTGGGGGTTGACCATGACTTAATTCTTCTAGTTTTATGGGTCAATGGCATGCCCATCTTTGAGTATAAGGTCCCTTAGAAACTGGAATATGTCCTTAATAAATTTTAAAAAGAGGGCTTCACATGCAGGACCACTATTTAGGGTAGCGGTCAATGCTACCAATTCTTTTTGCATTGTTTTAGTGTTGGGAGTTAACCAAGATGTTGTCAATGTATGCCACAACGCATATAAAGTGGAGGTCTCAGCACGTGGTCAATGACTCTTTGGAATATGGAGGGACCGTTTTTGAGGCCAAATGGCATGACCATGAACTGGTAGATGCCATGTAATGCCATTTTTGGATGGCTGTCAGCAATTCTTGCCCTTTGTCCACTTTGACTTAGTGGAATGCGTTTACCAGATCAAGCTTCAAGAATAACATGGATCTTGCAATTTCTTGTGATCATGGCCTTGAGTGGTAATAGATAAAGGTCAGAGATGTAAAATTGTCTAGGTAGCCATAGTCTATACATGATCGCATCTTGACATCTATTTTCTGGAAGAGAATCACTGGTGATAATACCGCCAATTTCTTCTAAATTATCCATCCATTGGGTATCATCTCATCTACCCTGGTCTCAAGGCTTGGCCTTGCCATGGTATAGGGATAGAGTGGTCAATTAATCTTGATGAGATCATCCATTCTGTGAAAATTTAGATCAAACTTGGAGTGGGGTGGCTAACAGTTGTCCCCACTTACATCATTGTATCTTTGTAGGGTTCAAGTACTCGGGGCATTGTGGGAAATTTGGCTATTGCTTTAGAGGAGAAGTATCTAGTAGTGTCCGCTACTGCATTTCCTTCCATCAGGGTAGGGAGCAGAGGGATCTTGCCTGAATGGTAGAAGGACGTGAAGGTGAAGATGTTCCACAAGGTTTATAAATACAGATTTTTGGCACCACAACCTATACCTAGATTATAGGGTAAAATAGGTCAGAAATGCCAAAAAGTTGGCATGGAAGCGTTTTCTATGGGCTGAGAAGTGTAGCATCTCACATAGGGGCTTTGTGATCATTAATGCTCATGAAGCCCTTTAACCGAGGTCCCCATGATAATCATTAGATCCAAGGCATGAGCCACCTTGAGGTTGATGAAATATTCAGAAAGTGTCAAAATCCACAAATGCAATAATTACAATGGATCTCAAGCCAACCGTGATATCTATGACAAACAAGAAGTAATCATAAACTATTTATAAGCAATTCATAAAGCATATGCTAGAGTTAATATATATGCTTGAAGTTAAAATTTAATGATCCTGAGGCTTTTTAAGGAATTGGGAAGGCATTACTTCCACTCACGATGTAAGACAATGGGGCTGAATTGGGGTCTGTTAAGTCTGTTAATGGTCATACATGTTCAAGGTCTTCAAATATTTAAATTTTTCAGCGTTCCTCTTCACTCTGTTCCATCATCTCATCTTGGTAAGGGGACACCCTCAATGCCTCTGGGTTTTCTGGAAAAAGGTGTTTCTGGAGGTATATTGGTTACTTCACCCATGAGATCCATAAGTTTAGCCCTTGGGGGTCAGGCTGCGCCACTAGGGTATGGGGGTATACACTGTTGATCATAGTAAGCATTTGATTTTGGGAAATCTAACATCCCATGTAGATTCAGAGTGTGGCACTAAGGTCATGGAAGCACCAACTCTATTAACTCCACTGTATCAGTGCTGAGCGGGAGCATAGGGCAAGAGCAAGTACTGCAAGTATGTGTGTGGTGGTAGTTCAGCAGCCTTTTCTTGCAACTTGGGCTCAATGGCTCCATTGGAATGTTAGTAATATCCCTCATCTTTAGTCAGCCATCTTTTCCTTGCTATCAGATAACATAAGCACGTCCTCATTGGGAGTGGATGGGGGTGGTCTGTTAGGGTGGTGGTATGGTCTGTGGAGCATTTTTCTGTTCCATCTGAAGTTGGGTTGAACCTGATCTGTTAAGTGAGTATTTATGCTTTCTTTAGAGGCTGAGGTTCATTATACTATTCTTCGTGGGAGACCACCCCCTGGTTGAAGGAAGCCCAGAAATTGGCAATGCCAACTTCCTCTGGGAGTTGGAGGAATCAGTTAACTGCTGGAAGCCTTGAAGTGATTGTCAAGCTTGGGGGAAGAGCACGTTGGTGAAATAAAGAAATTGATAATGAGACCTTGATGCTGGGTTGGCTACCATTAACAAGACAAACATGAAAAGAGAGGGTGAGTCTTTCCTAAATGAAAATTCTGGTAAAATAGGGTGTAGGAATATTTTTGCTTCTCCATGCAGGGAGTTGAATAGGAACAGTTGATTGTTGTTCTTTGGAGGCCTCCATAGTTCCTGTTAGGGTAACTTGCAATTTTAATTTTGGCCAGGACTTTAATTGACGGGCTACCTCATCTGAGGGACAGGAGGTAGTTTCTATCACCGTCACACTGCAGGCTTGGGTGCTTGAAAGAGGATTATAAGTTTTGCTGCCTAGGCGAAAAAAACTTGTCTAATAGCTCTATTAGGAGTGACACATGACCATCATGTCAGGGGCGTTCATAAGGCCATATAGACTTCTATTAGCAGTCAACTGACCCAAGTATAATAGGCTTTAGGCCATCAAAATAACTGCAGTATTGAGTGGCTAAGTTATTATGTCAAACATCTGATGTGTTACCAGGTGTAGTTTTGCACAACTAGAGTTACAAGCTAAGGAGAGGTAAAAATGCCATAACAGGTTCAAAACATGTTCTGGCTAGGACAAACATTGTTTACTCAATCATCTCTTATCATTAACTAACTAATGATATGGAGTTTTTAAAAAAC